>WAAB01006340.1:1101-32510 GCA_013389865.1 Piaya cayana | reverse complement strand
AAACCCAATATATTTTTAGAAATTAACACCCTCAAAAGCAGCAAATCAGCTACAGTGCAGGAAAGACTTGCCAGGCTATCAAGCAAACTGCAGTTTCAGAAGAAAAAGAAACCAAACCCACAACACTCCACCAACCTAGATTTTAAAGAAAGAATACACTGATGAAAAACTTTTAATGGAAGAACACACACTGGCAACAAAAAGGCCTGAACAATCTGGATAGTGTTTTGCTTCAGAAGTACTATGAAACTTGAAGTGAAAGGTAATACAGTTCGCTGTTCATAGCTTCCACATTAAGTCTAAAACCTACACTTCCCNAAAAAAAAAAAAAAAAAAAAGAGGTCAGTATATCTATATATACAATTTTCTTTTATTAACAAGATATGTCATTACTGAACAAGGCAACTGGGAAACACAAGGACTGGACATGAAAATTTTACAACTTGACAAAAATTGGCTTATGACATATATACAGATGCGATTAGTGAAGGTTACAACTCTACTGTATTTGATTAAACACAGCCCTAAGCACTTCCATTATGAAAATATGAAGCTGATAATACACAGGTCAAGACCTGGAATCTAAAAATAACAACAATTTAAAACTTCAAAACCTTCTATGTCCATCCACTTTACATAACGTGACTACAGATTTTCCTACTACCATATACATGAAAGTTTATCAAAAATATATTGATGGGTCTATCACTAATCATGAATGTCTGTATATACATTAAGTTAGCAAATCTTCACCAAATACTTTATATACAAAACTCAATTTGCCCTTTGTGAAAGTCATTAAAAAGTTAAAAACCATAGAAATGCCAGTTAGAAATAACGCATTCCAAAAATTGGACTTGTTTACAACAACTGAGAACAATTGAGAATAATTTATGAAAAAGTATGTCATTTCAGTACAAGTACTCTCACAACACACTAGTTCCAATACAGAGTAGCAGGTATTTTGTCCTGTGTGTTCTTTAAGTAGTATCTCTTCTTTCAATAATGCTGCAAGAAAACAGAAGAAAGTTATTCTTAAGCAATTTATAGTGAGTCTTTGAAAAATAATTCAAGGGGCCAATATTTCCCCCCTTCTCAGTGCAGGAAGTGCTGTCCCATTTGTACTGGCCCAAATACTCCAAATTCTTATTTCTTACTCCTCAGAGGCCAAAAGGGGAAGGAAAAAAAAAAAAAAGGAACCCAACATCCTCTGTATTTTATTGCTATTCAGCAAGTGCACATCCTTTTGCCAGCAGTTTTCGAGTATGATCTTGGCTGATCAGTCTTCTCTGCCAAACTAGAAACCCCTCCAACCTGTCTCTCAATTGAAAAAGAGCTTAGACAGGAACCAGACGTTCGCTCTGCAGGCACTTCTTCTACACAGACACGAGCACCTAAGGAATGCTGCAATACAAAACACGGATGCTGAATGAATCTACACATACTAAGGATTAGACAACTATTGAAACACGAACTCTCTTGGAATTACATTCCACTTAGGCCCATCTGAACACCAGAACTTAGTTTGAGAACACAAAAGTATGTGAGAAAACAGCAGACAGATCAACAGCTAAGGTCTCAGCTCACTTCAAGTAACAGACATTATGGAAACAATGCTGTGATTCTTTCAATGAATCAGATCAGTACAACACTGTTCATAATGAACTGCAATAACTTTGTCAAACTACTGACACCACACAACAAGCAAAATTAGATCTTAACTGTCAAATCCAAATGAAGTGAACCAGACTTCCCTTTTTTTTTTCCCCTCTAGATATGCTGAATGCATCTTCTGTACTTCCTATATGGAATCCCTAGTTTACAATTCCATCAAATTCTCTCCATGTGCTATTACTTTGCCTGTGTGCTATTCTTATTTGTCAAATTTCATCATGACCAACTCCTAAATTTTTCTTCTTATTTAAAAGGTAGGGATGGAATGACACATCAATCACCTTCAATCTATGCAGCCACACTCCTAGTCTTGAAAATGTGTCCCCTCTTCTTCCTGGGAGAAAGGGTATAACATCTTTGGACTTTTCTCTTTCCTATTTCTAAGTAACTTTACCCAAACCACAAAATACAATTATCTTCCCTATGCTGATAATTTCACAGAAATCAAACTTTCTCCAAGTTACCATTTTCACATCTGTTCATGCACCTCTATATCTAGTAACGCCTCCTTCTCCAAATTCAATACTTCCCACCACAGCTTTTCTTGACAGACTTTGGCAATCTGAACATCCTGCATAGGATACAGATCAATGACAATTGCTGAAGTCTTCAAATCCTTCTTGTCTCCACATCTTGTGTGCAACAATTACAACAGCATTTTGCAGGTTTCCTGCAGACTCTATAAAACATGCTCTGCATAGTCTGTTTCTATGCATAAAACTAATTCAGGTCCTGAGAGCCTTTCCTTTTAAGTTTTATTAGTCTTCTGATTCAGGGAACTGTACATTCACAAACTGCTGCTGGCACAACTTAAGGTAAGATGCAGGAGCAAACAGTAACTGAAGCCACACAAACAGCTCTGCTAATATATATGAAACCACAGTTTATCATCTCCTTTTCATCAACACCTCAGTCTGTGACTGATAATCTTCGATCTAGTCTTACACTTTTAACTACTTACTGTCTCACACCTTCAACTCTCTAGAAAGAGGGGGTTTTATTGTTTGACTGTATGGTACCTGGAATCAAAATATTTACAACAATAATTCAGGATCTTTAACGTTTATACCACTGCAATGCAATCACAGACACACAATCTGTACAGAAATTTACTCATTAGCAGGATAACTTCACCATGTCTTACCAGTTTAATTTGTGCTCTGTCGCTGGACTTTTGGTCCAACGCTCTGAGTTTCTTCTGGATTTGGACGTTTCCCTGCACTAATGCCAGTACCAAGGGCCGTTCTTCCTGATAATTTAAAATCAGTATTTACATTAAGACTCTGTTGCACTTTTATATACTCAGGAAAAGCGTTTTGGGTTTTTTTTGCTATTGTTGTTCTTTAAATTACCTGCTTGCAATACGTGTGATTGCTGATTGTCGCCATGAGCATAGTGCAAGATACTACTTGCTTGACAGTAACCTGTTCAGATACAGTAGGTATTTATTATCATAAATAAAACGCAGAACTGCAAGCAAGTGCATAATTACATACTTTACAACAAAAAGGAGCCAACTGATTTATTTTCCACAATCAAGAAAAAACCTGCCAGAAACCATCCTGAATGCAGGAGCGTTATGATGCCAAAAAAAAAGCCTCATGGCAGTCTAGAGCAGTTAAATATATGTGCATATATATGCACAGCTGAGCAATATTAAGTGCATACATACTTATGCATTATATTTGCAACAAGCTGAACATTTAAATATCGAAACACTTTAATTCTAAGTTGTTAAAAAAAATTAATATTTGTTCTGCCAAACAAATTAGGTTTGCATCCTTTTTATTATTCTGTTATAGCAATAGTAGAAAATCCTTAGCATAATTAGCCTGTGGGAAAAAATGCAAATAACAAAGAAAGATGTATATTTATTTGCTGGTTCACGTAAACCGTCCACTGGCAACCCTGACACTGAGCATTCTGCATAAGTAGTGCAAATTAGCAAAAGCAGTTGCAAGGTTTCATTTTCTGAACAGTTGTGGTGTTCCGGGTATGTTCTGCATACTTAAACAAAGCACAGATTAGTCTTTCATGATCAGTAAAACACACAACTTCTGTTAATACTGCAAAGAAAAACAGTTGTGCCAAATTTGACTGCAATTTGGATCTATCACAAGCTCTAGCTTAAGTTTACGTATGAAGTAAGCAACAATAATTTGCCTCCACAATATTAGAATTTACACACAAAATTGGAAACTTAGTTTACTAAGATGTTTATTAGTTTTTGTTTAGTCCCACTTGTGATCCCTCCCACTGAAAACATACAAATACCATTCTAGATGAGCATTTTAGAGATAAGACTGACTAGACAAGAAATAATTTTTATGCTTCAAGAACAGAATCAAGGTCAGTTCAAATAATAGACTGCAACTGTCACCAAAAATCTACCCACACTATTTTAATATTTTGTTTGTTTTTCCATAGTTACAGGGATTTGGAGATCCACTACAGACAGGCACTGCCATAATACCTTGCTGCTGAATTCCACTTCCTCCTGTATGAGAGTCTCCCAGGGCACACGGCTGAACAACTGTGTGACCATCACCAGTTCCCAGCTGAGCTCCTAGAGAGGCAGGAAAAAGACTTAAACACAACAGAAGATACAATTCTAGTTCTGGAATTTCAAATGCTGGGGTTTTTTAGCTACTTCAAGTGGTAGACTTTGATCATGGCTTTTTTTAAAAAAAAAAACAAAACACCTCAGAACAGGTCCAAAGCTCCAATGCTTTAATCTTTCTAAATTCATGATTGCATATTCAGATGAATACACAGTAACCTCCTACAAAACGGGTAAATTTCTGATGTGACAAGTGTAAATACATGCATACATTTAAGTATAGATGTATACACTTCAAGTAGAAAAGAGTGGACATAATGTCCATTTCTTAAACTAGGCCCTTCTTTATTAAATCTCTGAACTTAAAAGAAATAAAAACTCAAGTACCCAGCTTTAACTAGTCCAGACTAATTCTTTGACAGGAATTGTACTAGCTGAGAAGAATAAGGTCTATGTTCCTCAGCAATCTGCTTCTACTCTTGACTAAAGCCCAAGGAGAATGTAAAGCCAGTAAATTTCCAGTTATGCTATATCCATTTGCAATGAGGAGTCCAAGGCATAAACAGTATTCAAGATGTCGGTATATCATGGATTTATACAACTTCTTATTTTCTAATTATATTTTATGATTTATATTTACAATATTCCTTTTTTTTTTCTTAGCAACTAGTTAATGCTAGTTGTTGTACGTTACAATGAGAACGTTACTAGTCTGAAGTAATTTTCATCAAAACCATACAATAAAATCCATATTAAGCTCTTTCAGAGACTGCCCATTATGCAGTTGTTGACCTTGTGGTAGAATTAAACTCCAATAAGCAATCTAACGCTAGCATTAGAAAACTTTACAAATTAACAGTTCTGACTTGAAAACTCAAAAATTGCTCCTTATTACAAATACCAGTATGCTTGTAGACTACTTCTAAAGAAAATCACATTTAAAGGCTTTTGAAATCAAACTATTTGATATACGTTCATATATAATTTTCAGGCAGAAAACACGGTCTTAAAAATCCTTATATGTTTGCAATAAAAAAAACACCCTAAAGATGTCATTATACAAGTATTACCAAACAGTGAATAAATTTGATAAAGTTTGATTTCCACTGAAAACCATCTTGTGAAAACAGTTCCTTCTTATAATACATAATGCCAAAGGCATTATAAAATAAGATTGGGTGGTTCACTTCAAATAATTCTATGTATTGCAAGCACTTGACTGACCTCCTGTGCTACCACAACCAGAAATGCTTTCTCCTGGTGAATAGCCCATTAGGCCACCATTTCCATTTCCATTTGGATTAGAAGGCACTGTTGCAAGAAGACCTAAGCAATGAAAAAAATATACAGCCATTAAGACAGACAGAAAAAAAAGATTAAGCATATCATGCTATTTTTTTCTCATGCCAGCCCATTCTCCACCCTCACCCCAAGTGTTTTGCCTTTATAACAGGAGAACATCTCTCTATCTTATCTGCTTCTGGGATCTTGCCAAGTGATTTTAGTCCACAATTACTTAATGGGCATATTCAGCATATTCCAGTATTCATTAATTAAACGCAACATACAAAACACATGTAAGAGCAATCCATGCTGATTCAATATTTGAACATACTGACTGTTTACACCTTCCTGAATGGCATGAGTGCATGTGGGACAGTTTCCTACCTAGGAAGGACACTACCAGTGGTTTCACTGGTCTGCCTGAGGAACAGCATTTGCAAATGCATATACAGCATGGTTGAAGTTAGATCCCACATAAATTTTCTAATAGCTGGTATCAAAACCTATCTGTACAGAAATATCAGAACACACAGAAGATTCAGCTTAAGTAAAAAACAATTCAAAAAACCCACAGAAAAAAATTTCCAGGTAAGATTAGGAAAGAGGAACTCTACACAAGCTCTTTCTCCCTGCTCTTGGTTACATCCAATATTTTCATTTATTTGGATACACAACCCTGGTCATTACATGGAACTCAAACTTGATTACCACTGCTATGGGAGAAAATTGTTAATTGCTAGAAGGTAAGAAAAGTTTTCAAACAAATAAAGCAAATAGCCTATAATCATACCCAGTCCTCTGTATCGAGAAAGCTGCTGGTAGATTTGTTTCATCCTCTCAATATTCAGACGGCTTGCCTCTGCATGATTTACCATTGGTTTGGGATAATTAACTCCTATAATACACTTTGCAGCCTTCTGGACACTCTCTGGGGCATTCCAAGGATCATAGATGTATTTTGCAGGGAAGCCTCTAAGTACTGGCAAATAACGTCTTAAAAAAGAAAAATAAAAAGGTGCTTTTAAGTATAAAGTCACTTGACAGTTTAAGCAATGTCCATTCATCACTGCATTTTCTGGATTTTGTGTTACCTGATATAATCCCCATTTGGATCAGTTCTTCTGCCAAAACCCACTGGACAGTAGCAGTGAAAAAACTGCTGGAAGAAGGAACTACAGGATAGCCACATCCAGCTTCCAGCATTCACACTCCAATCTGCATCAAGTAAGAGCTCTTCAAAGACCTTAAGAAATTAGAGCAACAAGTTAGTCTTAGCACACCTCCGAGACACCTGCATTTTCAGGAATTGTTCCAAGTTTCTAATTTCAGCAGAGGAAACCCAGCTCTTCAATGCAGCAACAATTTCTTACACAGTAACATTCTCAGAATACTCAGTACACACTTGCAAATACTTACCTAAATGTCAAACTCATGAACAAAAGTGTGATAGCCTATTTGGCTTTTACCCTGTAAAAGAAACTTGTAGACATCTCGGAAAGCTATGACCAAAAAGCTACACATTCTCACATAAACGCATCTTTAAAAAATAATCCCTCAGAGGATGGCTGCAGCCTGACTGCTTGCAAGTGGCATTTCTTGATTTCAGAAGAGTTGCTTCACCACATTACCACTCAGTAGGCTTTGCAAACTTCCAGAAAGCAAGGAACATACAAACCACATTTCAAACTCCAACTGTCAGCCTGAATACCTCCTACACAAGGAGTCCCAAGAGTAGAATACAAAAGTTTCAGGGTAGGACATTCAGTTGTATTCCTGAAGGCCAACAGTTAATCTATTAAGTCACAATTTTGAGGATACACACTTAAATTCCTGGAGGTATATGAGCTATCAGGCATGATGAAGAATGATGGGACAGAAGATGAACTCTGGTCTGAAGACAAAAATGAAGTTCCTGGTAATTGCTACCTCTATTGCATTCAAAATAACCCCTGAAGAAGCTGAAGACTTGTGAGGGGTTTACTTCCAATCTGGAGCTCAACAGTTGTAAAACATGCAAGTGTCCAAGACCGATTGGGTTCTTAATTATTGACACAGACATGACTAATTGTTTAAAAAAAAAAAGTTTCTCTGCTCAGTCAGATCAATAGCAATACAGGCTGACAAAAAATAAACAGAAACCCTATAGTTTGAAGGAGAAAAGGAGACCATTCAAGTACCTTCTATAAAGAGTGTGCTGATAAGCAGTTTTCAAACCAGATATTTTATATATATTTTTGCAAGTTATGATTTTTTTCCTGAACTTGCATCACCTCAAAGCGTTCCAAGTAAACCATCACCTTTCTTTATGCTAGGACACTAAAACTAAAGTTCTTACAACTGCCACCCAACTTCAACTAATATTATTCCGATGTTAATCTCTCTCTCTCCATGTATTCAATAAGACATTCATTCTACAGTATATACCGAATATTTGTCTAAATACCTGCAACTATTTGGGGAAAGATGTTTGTTTGAAAAAATAAGATTTATCTCAAAACATTTTAAAAACCATTTTGAATAGAAAGTGACTAATAACAAGCTCTTTAGATGAATATTAGGTGTTAAAACACAACTGTTCCACTAGGTGCTGCCATGTAGTAAGACTTTGGAAATAACATTGCCACAGAAGTCCAGATGAACTTTCCTAGCTCTGGATGTACGAATTCAACATCCTTCCACTGCACAAGTCCAGGTCTTCCATATACCTGTACTATTTCAAAAGTAAGTATAAGTCAGTGTTTATCTGTAATGCAGAGCTTTGTCATTTGGCTCAATCACCTCTGTATGTGCATCTTCTATGCCTACAAACTACAAAAAGAAAATTCTTAAACCATTTTATGCTGTTGTGTAGCGAAGATTTAAATTTTTTTAATGGAAGATGTTTGCTTACAACTGATTTAAGAAGGGTGGAATTTCACAAGATAAAAATTAGGTTACAATCCTGCTGGCAAGTAAACAACTTTTTTATTTAAAACCCAAAAAACTACTTATCATTGCTTAATAAAAGATGTGTTATCCTTCTATAAATGTAGAATCGATTCAAAGGCTGAGATTATTTTCTTTTCTTCAAAAGACTGACATTTCAATATCTCTTCAATATCTCTTTGGTGCGTAGAAATTAATTGCACTGAAACTCAACCAAATTCTGTTGCCCATACTCACACTTCTAACACTGGGTGAATGGACAGACATTGCTGAAAAGACGTTCTCAGCTTTTAGTTTTCTCCCTTTATTGACCATGCTGCTTTCCTTTTGCAGGGAAGCAGACGCGAGATGTGAACAGAAACTGTTCACACAGTATGACTGAAAAGACATTTCAATTACCTAAATAATCCAACTTAATTTGCCAAGATGTAGGAAGAAACCTCAAATTTAAAAGAGCTGCTGATCTATTCTGATTGCAAGAAACACTAATATTGCAATAAAGGGGGCAGAAACACAGTTCAGTTTCAGTTCAACAGCAAAACTTCAGTGCCACTGCTTTATCAGAACTGATTTAATGCTGGCCACAGTTTACCGTTTAAAATTCAACTTGCACCACACCATAACAGCAGTTCTAGAATGACTACCTGAAACTTTAACAAGCAGTAAGAAATTCAAGAATAAGAAAACAATACCTTCATTCCTTCTTCCCAGCTAATCCAGAGGTCACCTCGAGTCAGAAAGCATGCTACAGCATGCCGGGCTAAATGGTGAATCCAACCTTCTTGACGAAGCTGTGTCATAATTGCATCAATCCAAGGAAAACCTGTCCTGCCTTCTGCCCACTTTGCCAAAGCCTCAGGATTCTTATCCCACGGAATTTGAACACAGATAGGATTCCCCTCCATTTTATCAAACCGTGGATTGTTAGTTGCCGCTGTGTAGAAAAATTCACGCCATAACAGCTGGCCATAGAGGGAGAGGGGAGGGGAGCTGTTCTTTTTTACCTGAAGATGATCATTAAAGAAAAACATTTTATTAGGAGAAGTACAGAAAAAAAAATCACAGCACCTAAGAATGCGTAGCTGACTATGCAGAAATCATACCTTTTTGTACAGATCCGTTAACTTGAAATAAAAGAGACGACAGGACAAACAGCCAAAGCGGAGGTAGGGACTGAGTCCTGTAGGGCTTGCCAGAAGAGAATTTGCATTCATTCGTGGTCTTTCAAAGTTTGCTACCCAAGCCTTAAAAAAACCAAACCAAAACAAGCAACATCAGACTACAGAATAGGCATCATCAACATGTAAACATAAAGGGAGAAATCATGCACTGCCTATAACTGAATCCAGACTCTAGACAGACGATCACATTGCCTACAATATCTAGAGGTTCCTCTTGAATCAGTAGAATCTCTATAATATAATTAATCTCAACGCAGAAGGCATGTGCTGTATTTCAGAACAATCTATCCCTTCCTTTTAAATATAGACAACTAGCAATACAGTAGCTTTCAGAGGAATGCCCTTCAAAGTTATAAAAAGTATGTTTCAAGTAGAATTACCTCCAAAGAAAAAACTATTTTTTAAGTAGAAAATAGTATAACAGATTTCCTCTAAGATTCAGATTAGAAGACAACCTATCATCATCTTTTAAAACTATGAAACAGCAATTTGAGTTATGTCATTTTAGCAAAGCATTGAGGTCAAGTTTTTGGGTTTGAGTTTTTTTTAAACATACCCAATTCCTTTTACATCCCACTGCAAAGAACATCTATGCTTACCAGATGTGTCATACTTATAATGATTTAAAACATACCTTTCGTTCTAGATGTCTTTCCAGTCGTGTGAGGGCTTCTGTTTCTCCCCCTGGCCATACTGCAGAAGGCAAACCATCTGTGTCAAAACCTGAAAAACAAATTGAAACAAGGAAATTCCTTGTTTGCTTATACTGTAAGGCAACAAAATTCTAACACATTGATACCTGAGTATATTTTATTGCATCTTGAGAATAACTCCAGATTTGACAGATGGCAAAGTATAAGTTCTAAAAAAGTACACAACCAAGTCTCAAAACACAGTCAATACCTCCAGCTTGCAAAACCAAAAAAAATTTACTTTTACATTAATACACAAGTTTTACATGACCTTTCTATAATTTTTCATCTTATTTTCAAATTCTTAACTCCACAATGTGTGGGCTATCCCAAACCACATTTTTCCCCCTAACTACCACTAAGAAAATACAATTCCTACTGTAATTTACAGGATGTCTAAAAACTACTTCCATCAAGTTAAAAGCCAGAGTGCTATCTTCAGAGCATTCCTAGATTTCATTGACCTTGACTTAAACAACCAATGAGGATTATTGTCAATTTGATGATAAACACATATATTAACTGCAAAAGAAAGATGAAAGGAAGGTAACAAGATTTCTTCCACACCCTCACATCTCCCCCAAGGCTGATCACCAGGGTGCATGAGATAACATCTGCCAATAGTTTAATCAATGTATAGTCAGATCTCTTCCTGAAAAGGCTTTAAAAGCAAGGTCTGTTCTACCCGAGTTCAAATGAACTACACGGAGCAGCCAGAGCTTAACTTAAGTCTGTCCACACCCTCTTGTGAACAATTTGGAGGTCATACCACACTTGCTTCTATTCTGAGATGAGAGGAGACAGGACAGGGGTAGATGGGACAGGACGACAGAAAAGAGGGGAAAGATTCACAGGATGATAGTTTGACACTTCCTAAAATTAAATTTACAGAAACGTAAGATTTTTTGGTTTTATAGAAGCTTCTATAATAATTATTTGTCCTTTTTTTTTTGGCATTGCAAGACAAGAGGGGGTTTTAAAATTAGCTTGTAAAAAGACAGATTAATGAGCTGAAGCACAAAGACACCAAATGCATTTAACACAACATGAAGTATCAAAGACAATTAGCAGGTTAATGATTATTTGGTACCATGGGAAAATGGCTATGCCTTATTACAAGAAGCCAGACAGTAGTTAGCACAGTTTGATTTATCTGACATACCATTTAAGAGAAACAACTAAAATCTACAGAGTCGATAAGCCTTTATTTCTCCTTTTGTATGTTCTAATTAGCATTGGTTTAACAATTAACCATAAGTAGAACCTCTCATGGTTATTTTAAGTATTATGCTTTTAGTGGTAGATCTTATCTTGCTTGTTTCACAGCATCAAAGCAATCTCAGAACATACCCAGCTCTTCAAGTGAAGGGACACCATATTTCTCATCGTGGTCATCAGAAACCGGAGTAGCACACTTTTCCATTACTTCTGGCGTTATAGTCTCCACTGGCATCTCGAGTGGTTCCATTCTGCTAATTAGGGTCTGGAATCGCTTGTAAGTAAGAGGAGGCTGGCCTCCATTTAATTCAATTATTCTGGGTTGGAAAAAAATAAAAAAGAAGAAAAATACGTTGGACAATAGTATACAAAAATATTTTTAAAGTAAAATAGAGACACCTATGCACACAAAAATATCTTCTTACCTGCTTCTAGCATGTTACAAAAAAAAAAAAAATCACAGATATACCTGGTAATTCAGACAGTTTGAACTTTAATTTTACTATCCTTTTTCCCCTACTACGGAGACATACAAATTAACTGTTAATAATTAAGTCAATTATTCTTCACCCCTGGGTTCAGGAAAGTCCCTCAAGAACAAATAATGAATATGGAAAGCCCAAGACAAAGGGGGAAAAAAATTTAAAAAAAAAACCAGATCAGCAAAGCAGATGAGAGACCATAGCTACCTAAAGATACGCACAAGTCACCTACAAGACAACACTATTTGCATAAAACCCTTTTTGTTTTCTTGCACAGAGGACAGTATTCAATACTACAACTGTCTTAATATGGGGCAAAAACTAAGCTCTAAGTTTATGCACAATGGTTGCTTTAAAAACAGTTTCCATGCTTTGCATTGTCACCCTAGCCATATCTACAATTTCTAAAACAGAAAGCTTCAAAGGAATAACTTAAATACTGGTAGCTAGAACCAACTGTTCATTTGGCTGGGGACAGAATGAAAGGAATTTTCAATTTAGGATTAAAAAAAAATCAGGTATTGGTATAAAATAAATATATATAGATATAAAAATATTAAAAATATAGGCATTAAAAATATCAGGTATATACATATAGACATGAATAAAACAGCCCTTTGCAAGGATATAGCAAATACGTCCCCTTCCCTCCCCTCCACATCCAGCTGCCTCCCATATATTGGTTGTAACAGAATGAAACAGGCATCTAACACAATAAATTACTTGCCCTTATGAGAAGCCAAGTCATACTTTTGACTAGTTTGCAGATTGTTTCTACGATAGGGAGTTAATAATACATTTAAATAGATCTGTGTAAAAAATAAAATGGGGCATTAAATAAGGCAACTCATGAACAGCAAACAACCCCCCAATTACTTATTGGGTACATAAGTGATGTGAAACAGCTCTTGAAAAATAAAGGACTTTCTGCTAACTTGAATACAGTAAGAAATGAAGACAAAACATTCTAATGAAACAACTAAACAACAATAGGTCTTATTTGGAAGGAGTTATAGGTCTGTTTGAGTACACAGATAATTACATGACTATTATTTTCCAAAGGACCATAAATCAAAACTGTATCTCAGATACAGCTGTAAATTTTTTAGAGTTGCAGAGTTCTACTCGATATGGAATAAAATTTGGATGGTTGATGGATAAAAGAGAAACATAAGAAAATTGTAGTCTTCCTAACTATGAAATGCTCTGTGTAGAAAGCAGCACACAATATCTAACCAGATACTATAAAATTCATACTTCTTTTTAAAATCAGAGGCAATGGTAACTTACTTGTCTAGGTCATATAATGTATGGGAAATACGAACAATGACCTCCACTCCAGCTTCACTAGCCAGCTTCTTAATCGCCGCGTCTCTTTCCTTCCCAAATGGTTCAGAATCATATTCGATAGAAAGTTTTGCAATATTCCATTCCTGTAACACGAAACAAAAGCGAGATCCTTTAGCAAGTCAGCTACTTGATGGAGAGCGAGGGAAAGGAAAACAGGAAGGTCAGGGGCAAGCTATCACCTGCTGACAGTTGTCAGGCATACTCAAAGGCCCAAAATACACTTAAGACACCTAACACACAAAAAATAAGTACAATATTTTGGTATCTAACTGGGAACCAGGCATAAAAAAGCCTCAGTTATCTGGCCCAGTACTGTGGGTGCATATAGTAATGGGACAATTTCTGTGCTGACTTTGAAAATTCAGCTCTAACTTCAGGATAGTTCTACTTCAAGAGAAACAACGGAAGGGAGAGATGACAGAGGCTGTCTTCTGGACATTGATCAGGAGCAGCACCTTGCTCTGTAGAAAATCTTCTCTCACACACCTATCAGCTTTAACAGCAGAACTGAACTTGGGCAGGGAGTACAATAACCCTCACTCCCTCAAACCCAACACCACATACCTTCCTTTCCTTTACCAAATCTCTACCCCTCATCCACCAGAACAGATAATCTTCAATTTCTCAAAAATAAATAAATAAATAAATGAATAATATTTAAGCGGGGATGTGGGAGGTGTGGGGGGGTGTGGAATATCTTTCTCCTAAGAAGAAGACATCTTCAGGTCTAATATCCTTTATGTCACAGATGCTGTTACCAATGCCAACAGTAACAGATAGGGGAAGGAGTGAAGAAATGGATCAACCAATAGCTAAAGCTTCTACAACAGCAAGAAATTAGAAAGGTGAAGTAAGCACAGAATGATCCTAGAAAGCCATCCTGCCAATCAAACTTGGAGAAACAACTTCCTAATCCCTCAAAATCTTAATCAGTTGATTTAAACACGCCAGCCAGACTATTTTAGAGAATTAGACCTACAAAGAGACACAAGGCACTCCACACTGCTCATCTAAGGTGCTGTTTCACTTGTGTACTCTACATCTCTCCTAGGTGAGGATAAGGCACAATTGAAGAATAGGCAATTCCAAAGAGTGCTTGCTCTTCGAAAGAAGGCTTGGCTCCTTCCATCATGAAGTCTGCCATGCCTGACCCAGCAGGCCTTGAATCCTCATGCAACCTCCTACACCCTCATACATTTATGTCCCACTTCGTAGCATAAAACCACAGTCTGAAGTTGCAGCAGATTTTTAAATCTTTCTTTCCTCCAGCACATTGAAAAGAAAACCATTATAGATATATCCCAGAGCCAGAGCCACATCCCCAAGCAAACCAAGGAACTAGGAGAGGAGTGCTGCATGATGCAAACACACCCAGATCACATCAGCTTGAGTTAGAGACTTAAGAGAAGCAAGGACACAAATTGTTTTGTACATACTGCTGGATACTTTTAGCAACACTGATGCATTTAAAGAATAGGAGATTGTTCCAATTCTACTTGCTTTATTGAGCCATTCCAAAAGAGCTAGAGATACAGAGCAGACCAGGACAAACTGAAGAGAATGGGGCAAGAATCAACCCAAACCCAACTGGCTCATGTTAACCAACAGGCATCAAGTGGTTGCCTACTACAAGTTGCATCTTTGCAGTCAGATGGAACTACCATCCTCAAGTTACAAAAAATTCAAACTAAATTAATTTTGCCAAGACCTGCAAAGCCTGCTGGCAAAAATATTCTGTCTCTATGCTCTACTCCTGAGGATGACAGCTCAACTGCTGGTATCAGCAGCACTGCTAGCGAGTCTTGCTGAAAACATGTGACACTGAGTTCACTGTCTTTAGGGTAAGCAAAGCTGCTCTGAAAGACTGGAAAGAAAAAGGCAAACAGTTATGCGTATATACATAAAGACGCAAATAAAAGAGCCCTTTGCAAGGACACAGATAGATCAGTGATCTGCCTTCTGAACAATTTTTATTTCAGCCTGGGAAAAAGAGAGCCCTACCAAGAAACAGCTGTGAAATATCCATTCCCAGGAAATACACAGATGCTGGCATATGTAATAGGACTCTACAGAAGCTCTGCTACCCCCTACCATTATTTACTTAAAATTACCTTCTCCCAGCCAAAAAATATCAACATGCGTTCTTCAGGGTTAGGACCATAGTTTATCTTTGAGACACTTAATGAGGATGATCTGAAAAGCTTGGTTCACTGTTACATGCCCTTCACTGCACTGGAAGTACCTGATGTACAACTACTGTTCTGGTAAAAGAGGCTTAGAGATTAACCGAGACAGATGCATGTCCTGGACAGACTTCAGTCAACAGCTGAAGAAGTCTTCAAGAGCTTCAACAATTTGTTCAAGGATAGAGGATGTTTTCGAAAGTTCCTCATTGAATAAATATATGATAAATACACTTTTTCTAGTAATTTGAGGAACCAGAAGACAGACAAATGTGAATGTTCCTTTTTGACAGATGCACACTATCTACATGACAAGTCATTTTCATGATCTTCACAGCACTAAAATTAATATTTTGAAAATGTGGCAGTCTGGTATGGCTAGGCCAAAAAGCAGGATCTGAAACCAGGGTTGTCAAAGTAGCCATAGAGTTTTTGAAAAAAAAACACCAAAACTTGTCACAGGTCACTCAAATCCAGAAGGCAACACCCACAACAGGAAGATCTTTGCCCTTCTTTAAATGCAGTCAAACCAGAACTCTTAGGCAGATAGAACAACTGGAGAGTTGCAAGCACAGTAGCCTTGCAGAAAATTCTTCACTGAGAGGAAATCAAGAAAAGACCAGCCACATTTCACAACTAAAGCACAAGAAAGAAAGCAGAAACATCAGTTTTGGTTGAGTTTTCAGTCTGGTATTGAAGACTTGGGAATAAAAATCTTGAACAGATAATATATTTGGAAAAAAAAATTATTTTTTTCCTTAACCATCTTGTTTGCCTCAGTCACCTCAATACAGTCATTCCATAAAAACTTCTAAAATCCATCCTCAAGTGTTAATTTTTACCATCCTAATATAGTATTGTTGCCCTAAATACACTATTATCCATGGAAGACAAACTAATATCAATAACAATCCCTCATAGCTTTAATTTGCTCAATAATAAGACTCTCTCCCACAAAAGCCTTAAACTGCGGGGACTAGAAATTGCTTTTTACCTGCATTATGTTTTTACCGATACTACTACCAGCAAAAAACTTACTAAACCACTTTTAGCAGCCAAAAAGCAACCACAGCAGATACTCAGCCTAAATAAAACATTGCTTTTACAAGTCCAGCATTGAACCTGGAGTCCTGTGAACAGAATTATATTTCAGTGTCTCAAAAAAAGAACCTGGAAATGAAAATTTAGTAACAAATGGTCCTTAGCAAACCATTAGAAATTGGTTCTATTTTTTGAAAGAAAAAACCCAAAACCTGTAGTCTAAGAACAACTCAGTTCAGTTGGTGATACACATTAGATGAGAAAACCCCAAATCTAAAAACACCTTAAACAGAAATTGCAGGATTATTTAAGTATTTGCATGAGTAACAAGTTGCTCTGAAGTATATTATAGGATATATTCCCAGTTGAAATTAGTTTGTCAGTCACTTATGGAAAAAAACAACAACTGCAAGGTGGTGTTTACCTTAAAAAGTCTGGGGAAAACATCTGCCGGCTGTCCACGAATAACAAACAAACGTGAATTCAGTTTCCGTAGATTGGCATCAAGATCCTCAAGACACTGAAGCAGGAATCTGCAAGAAATTATAAAGAAACATACTTTGAGGGAAATAACACAATTTTACAATAGTAAAAGGGAACTATGAGGAACAATCCAGCAAAGACTATCAGATCTTCAGTATTTGGTGCATATTTGGTTGAAGCACGCATGTTTACATTCTAATTACACTTAGGTTACCATAGTTCAATACAATGTAATACATTCAATGATACATAATTCAGAACAAACAAACAGCACTGCCATTTGAGTTTGCACCTTAAGACCACTCAGCTCTGGAATGGACTAGAACATAGTTATGTCTTAATCAAAACCAGAAGAATCTTGTCATTCTAAAGAAAGCAAGCACATAAAAAACCACCAACAACAACAAATAGCTGTTGGCACACTGCTACTAAACTTAATCCAAGTCCTTCTTACAACACAGCAGCCTGAACTGTTACTAAAAACAGCATGCCAGAGGACAACATGGTCAAAACTATCCCTTCGGCCTTCATTTATAAAAATAGCCCTCTATTTAACAGTGTTTCATGCATCTTGGCTGTAACCTCATCTGAATTATTTTAATGAGTAAATCAGCAAACGAGGACAAAAAAGGTGTGGGAAGGACCAGGATGTTGCAAACCTGCAAGTCTTCAAGAGCAACAGGTAGTTGTACAAAGGATGTTGAGACAGGTTCATGTGTGCAAATATTTATTAGTGGGCTCAGTAACTAAAAATAAACCAAATGGTGAGAGTTGTTTAGGTGAAGAAAAAAAAAACAACAAAAGGACAGAAAGGGAAACATGGAAAAACTCTCCCTTGTAGCCAGCGAGCCAAATGGAGAGATGCTGAGGGTCCCCAGATAAGCGCCCTGCCCCAGGACTTCTCTCCAAATAGTAAGTGGCTCCCCTACAATATTCTTCCTTGTAGTAACAATGTAATTGTCACCTGGAGCTGCTCAAACTCTGTCAGCTGTTCTTACAATGCCGCCGGCACTCAAAGTGCATGTTGACCAGAGCAGCTGCTGAGTCAGAGACTGCCGGTCATTGACCTCTGTGTATGCACATTGCTGGATCCCCTATCATAAACCAAAAGCTACACCCAAAGAGAGGAGAAAAGAGGAGTTTCCTACACTAGAGGCAATTTTTCCTGAGAGCCTGCAGTAACAGCACTGTGTGCAGGTGCAAGACTATGAGCAGAACTGCAGCAAGCGTCCCAACAGAAATGCAAGGAAAGCAGAACCACCGACCCTGAGGACACTGTGCCAGCAACCCAGGTGACAGGGTGTGGAGCTAGCAGGGAAGGGCAAGCTGTCCAGATCATTACTGAGACAAAGGCAGCTAGCAACCAGGTTTGCTAAAATCAGGAGTTCATAAAAGACACTGCATTTTTTTAAGAAAAAATCCTAAAAAAATAACCAGTTAAAATGAAGATGCTACACCTTCTAGGAAGGACCTATGACTGTTGTAAACTTACCAACTTTTAAACATTTTCTAGATATTTAGTAATATAAAAGTGATGCCTACCTAATGCACATTGCCTCCAACTTTATATGCAAAAATATTCATAACATTTTATATAGAAGACTGGCAGGGAAACCCCCTGATCTGCTATTATATGCCAAAACAGCATGGTTCACTCCACCTCAAAGGAAGGAAGTCTGAGAGGAAGCCTGTGAACAAGGACACAACTACTTGGCTGGCAATTAGTATTATATATTCAATGACTGGAATGAGCAAAAAAAGTCTAATTGTCTCACTCTGCTAAATTTTATTTTTAAAAACAATCTGAGCTTGCAAGACCAAAGTAGGATAAACCGAATCTAAAAAGAAGCTTTTGTATACTCACACAGGCATAGTTTTAAGAATCAGATGAGAATTGCATATGCTTTTATCAAAGAACATTCCTACACCAAAGTCACTTTCAGTTAGACTCGGAAACATAGAGCCTCATTTTATATTTTTTAATTTTTAAAACCTGGAAAAAACCACACCTTATCATTATTCTTATCCACTTCAATCTTGCTTTCAAAGGCATGTGCTTTCACTTCTACTTCACAAATCGCTGCGAAGACAAATCGCAATAGTGTCCTGGATGCCTTTGGAACAGTCCAGGAAAGGTTGGGTCATGGGTTTTTTTGGTGGGATTTTGTTGTTGTGATTTTTTTTTGATCTGGGTTTTTTGTTTGTTTTGGTTGGTTGTTTTTTTTACTTTATATCACGGTACACAGGGAAAGGGCACGAAGAGAAACTGGTGACAAAATGCTTGTAGCTATTCAAAGTAAAAAAACCCCAAACTACCTTACAGGAAATTGTTAGGGGTTTTTTTTTTCCTATTTGCACCTTCCTTTACTTTCACAATCTCTTTTCTTCCTACCTGACTGACAATAACATAACTTCTAGTCTGGACTTGGCACAAAATCCTACTCAAGAAGATTACATGCACTGACCCAGTCTCCTATTCACATCCAAGATCCCTAAACTTGCCCTTAATACTGTTTAATCTTTATTTTGTTTGTTCCTCAAATACCCTCTATCATTTCTCTCAACTATCTCTTAACACACTCCAGCTTTTCAATCTCCATGCAAGTCTTTCCTGTATTATACGAACATAACAGTGTAGACTCAAATTGCTATATCAATGTAGGAATTGAGCAGGAGAATGGCTGGGGAAAACACACATCTCCCCTACCTGAACAAAAATGGAACAAATGCAAAGCAGCCAAACCACAGTCTGAGTTGCAAGACTCGCTGAAAGCACATTGTTCAAAGTAACAGACTAAATCAAACCCTAGTGATGCTACAACAGATATAGTAACAGCAATGCAAAGGAATACCACTTTTGATTTTCAGAGCACAGATTCAGTTTACAAGTGGTTACTCAGAATAAGTATGCAGTTTCTTCAGCCTATCTGAACATTTCGGATGGATCAAATGTGTTAACAAAATGTGATGGTAATAGCTAATCAGTTATTTTGTTTTCACCAACTATATTTATGCCATACCACACTGAAAAGCTTTTGCTCACTAGAGCGTTAATAAAATTTGTCTAACATAAGAGCCTTTACACAGACTTATTGAATCATAGAATATTTTGGGTTGGAAGGGACCTTTAAGTCACCTAGTCCAACCACCCATGCAATAAGCTTTGCCCAATTAAAAATGAACCTTCTTAAATCATTGCTTTTAGGTACAACCCCTTCCAAGAAACTCAATAGTTGAATCAACTACCTGCCATAACCAAAGTTCTCACATCCTCTTTTTCTCATGAGTACCCTTAAAACTTGCAGAAGCAGCTCAGCATCTTTACTGTGGTTAAATGCATACTAATTACCATCCGGCTTTGGTATACAAAGATATAACTCCAAATGCAAGGAACAAAAATCCTACCTTGCAGAACTTTTGCATTCATCTAGCATATTAACAGATGCCTATGTGAACTGAGCAATGTGAAAGGAAATNTGAAGATGCTACACCTTCTAGGAAGGACATATGACTGCTGTAAACTTAACTTTTGTACGTTCTCTAGATATTTACTAATATAAAAGTGATGCCTACCTAATGCACATTGCCTCCAACTTTATATGCAAAAATATTCATAACATTTTATATAGAAGACTGGCAGGGAAACCCCCTGATCTGCTATTATATGCCAAAACAGCATGGTTCACTCCACCTCAAAGGAAGGAAGTCTGAGAGGAAGCCTGTGAACAAGGACACAACTACTTGGCTGGCAATTAGTATTATATATTCAATGACTGGAATGAGCAAAAAAAGTCTAATTGTCTCACTCTGCTAAATTTTATTTTGAAAAACAATCTGAGCTTGCAAGACCAAAGTAGGATAAACCGAATCTAAAAAGAAGCTTTTGTATACTCACACAGGCATAGTTTTAAGAATCAGATGAGAATTGCATATGCTTTTATCAAAGAACATTCCTACACCAAAGTCACTTTCAGTTAGACTCCGAAACGTAGAGCCTCATTTTATATTTTTTAATTTTTAAAACCTGGAAAAAACCACACCTTATCATTATTCTTATCCACTTCAATCTTGCTTTCAAAGGCATGTGCTTTCACTTCTACTTCACAAATCGCTGCGAAGACAAATCGCAATAGTGTCCTGGATGCCTTTGGAACAGTCCAGGAAAGGTTGGGTCATGGGTTTTTTTGGTGGGATTTTGTTGTTGTGATTTTTTTTTGATCTGGGTTTTTTGTTTGTTTTGGTTGGTTGTTTTTTTAACTTTATATCACGGTACACAGGGAAAGGGCACGAAGAGAAACTGGTGACAAAATGCTTGTAGCTATTCAAAGTAAAAAAACCCCAAACTACCTTACAGGAAATTGTTAGGGGTTTTTTTTTTCCTATTTGCACCTTCCTTTACTTTCACAATCTCTTTTCTTCCTACCTGACTGACAATAACATAACTTCTAGTCTGGACTTGGCACAAAATCCTACTCAAGAAGATTACATGCACTGACCCAGTCTCCTATTCACATCCAAGATCCCTAAACTTGCCCTTAATACTGTTTAATCTTTATTTTGTTTGTTCCTCAAATACCCTCTATCATTTCTCTCAACTATCTCTTAACACACTCCAGCTTTTCAATCTCCATGCAAGTCTTTCCTGTATTATACGAACATAACAGTGTAGACTCAAATTGCTATATCAATGTAGGAATTGAGCAGGAGAATGGCTGGGGAAAACACACATCTCCCCTACCTGAACAAAAATGGAACAAATGCAAAGCAGCCAAACCACAGTCTGAGTTGCAAGACTCGCTGAAAGCGCATTGTTCAAAGTAACAGACTAAATCAAACCCTAGTGATGCTACAACAGATATAGTAACAGCAATGCAAAGAATACCACTTTTGATTTTCAGAGCACAGATTCAGTTTACAAGTGGTTACTCAGAATAAGTATGCAGTTTCTTCAGCCTATCTGAACATTTCGGATGGATCAAATGTGTTAACAAAATGTGATGGTAATAGCTAATCAGTTATTTTGTTTTCACCAACTATATTTATGCCATACCACACTGAAAAGCTTTTGCTCACTAGAGCGTTAATAAAATTTGTCTAACATAAGAGCCTTTACACAGACTTATTGAATCATAGAATATTTTGGGTTGGAAGGGACCTTTAAGTCACCTAGTCCAACCACCCATGCAATAAGCTTTGCCCAATTAAAAATGAACCTTCTTAAATCATTGCTTTTAGGTACAACCCCTTCCAAGAAACTCAATAGTTGAATCAACTACCTGCCATAACCAAAGTTCTCACATCCTCTTTTTCTCATGAGTACCCTTAAAACTTGCAGAAGCAGCTCAGCATCTTTACTGTGGTTAAATGCATACTAATTACCATCCGGCTTTGGTATACAAAGATATAACTCCAAATGCAAGGAACAAAAATCCTACCTTGCAGAACTTTTGCATTCATCTAGCATATTAACAGATGCCTATGTGAACTGAGCAATGTGAAAGGAAATGTTTTAATTATACCAGCTCCGTGGGACAACTTCTTATTCCTGCACTTTCTTTCTCCAATTTTAGCATGGCATTGTAAGGCATCGCATTTATCTCCTGTCCTAGCAAATTAATATTTCAACTATAACAAACATACGTGTCAGGGAGGAACAATAACATTTCAATAACATGCACATCCACACACATGAAACATACTAATAGAAATATGATAAAACAATCCTGAGCGGTCAACACACTATTCATATTGAATTATTACAGGATCTGGAAGATAAGAGTTTTCAGTTTTCTAAGGTACCACTTTGACTGGTAACACTTGTTTGCAAACAGTCCTGGCACACTCTTAACACCACACATGGGCACTTGCCACGGCACAGGAACATGCAGGTGTTTTCCTCAGTGCAGACATTTAAACTTAAAATTAAGAGCATCATCCCAGAACAGACAAGGCAAACTTATTTGAGCCTTCTCTCTGAAGAAATACACCCAAATGCTCACAAATATGTTCCTTTCACAGTAAAATACATAAAAATGAATGGTAAATTAGCCTGTGAACAGAAACCAAATATGAAACCTCCATCTCATAAAAAGTAATTTGTTTCCAGTATATGAACTCTTGAGGCAAAGTTCCTTCAGAACAACTATGGAGTAAGCGCTACTAGGCTTATACTCTACACTGAAGTGTGGCGATTAGGGGGCCGGGATTTAAATCTCTCCCTACAGTAGCAGGTCATGCTTCCGAGTCTGCAATCTAAAACAACTTTTCCCTCTCAATCTCATCTTCAACTTCCCTTGGACAAACCAGAGGGAGGAAAAGTTTAACATTAATTTCACAACAGCACCTGTGTGAGGTATATGCACAACTGAGGTGACAGAGCGATACAGAAAAGACTTACTTATCGTGACAGAGGGAAGGTGATGATGCAAAGCATATCAGTGTTCAAACAACATTCCTAGAGGGCATTATGCACATTTTCCTTAGGGTCCTCTAATTATGATACTGAGAATTTTCATTCCAAAAACCGCTGTTCTACTCCAAGAAATCCCACAACCTTTCCCACTGCCAATGATGCAAAGTCTGCTTGGGGTCTGACATCCAAACTAAATGTTCTGCCCCTCCCAGGTCTTAAGATCGGCTACCAGAAACTAGTGCACGTAATACAGACCACAATTTTAGCCACAATGCAACTGAAATAAACCAGTACCATCAAGGCAGAAATTAAAAAAGTTAAATAACTAATTGTTAACACAGTTAACTATTAACAAAATGAACAAAACCAAGCAGTACGTCACACAGCACTCCTGGTTCTGCACTGTTAACATGACCAAAGACTTTTTCCAGGAGAAAGTCAGAAGCAGTCTGTTAAAAAGATGTTTCTATTTAGAAGGAGACTTGCAAGAAGGCTACTTAGCAGACACACTGTTTAAGGCTACTATTAAGTCTTGTTTGGGGTTATATTTAGGAGTAGTAAACACCCCAAACCCATAATCATAGAACCATCCTTGCCAGTATGAAAGGAGGACAGTTGCTGGGAATTGAGTAGACTTTAAATGTGAATGACACCTGAAAGAGAAGCCATCGCATCTGAAAAAATGGTGGTGCTAAGACATTAAGAATCAAGAAATTTCAGCTACAGTTTTTTTTTTTTCTGAACTGATCCAGATTCTGAAATTAACTGTTAGGCAAGGCAGGAATGTCAGACGTCACAGCCAGCACCATGGAAAAGAAAGGAATCTTGTCAGGCTTCCTCATTCTGAGGAAGAAGTTTAAGAAGTTGAGTGAAAAAAACCAAAACAGTGCTAAAACTTGTTTCATTCTTAAGTTTAGTTAACATTTTTACCTATGGCTGGTCAGCTTCCAGTAATCCATCCAAGCTTTTGTTTAACCAATCATTTCAAATACCTTCTCTCCATCTCTACTACTTGCCTCCAAATACTACTCTCCAAGCCATTTATTACCATCTCTTCAGTGTAAGAAAAGCATTGTCAAACAAGAGACTATGTTGTTATGGATATTTAATCACCACACAAACTTTATCAGAATTATCTTAAGCAGCCTAACATCTGTTAGTTTTATTTTTCTATTCCATTAGATACTCCCCCTTCATGTTTCGGAGTTTAGTAGAGCTGGATTTAATAAAAAGAATATTACGTACCATATAACATCAGACACATGTTTTTATTTGAATGAGTACAGTTTACAGCATCAGACCCTGACTGTATTAATAAATTATACAACATTTATTTCTCTCCGTGGGAAGACAGAGAGGAGAGAGAGAGCCCCTTTCATACATAACATATCTGCTATTTTGCCACATGTTAGGTCATTATGAAAGTCCAGTATCATTTAGGTAAATATAGATTCTCATATGAGTTTCTACAGGAATCATAAGGCAGATTTCATCTAATACTGAAACAGAGTTAGAGCCACTGAGAAGTATCTCAAATTTGATATAGCTATATTCAAATATTTAACATATTATAAGTACATTTTCCTGTTCGATTGCCAACTGATATGTCTCAGTGTGAGCAGTAAACTCTTATGGAACTATAAGAAGATTAAGCTCAGACAGGATTTAAGTGTTATGTACACTCCACAACATCTTTTGGCAGCAAGCCACAGTAATATTTGCCTGTTACCAAATCAAGGTCACAGAGGCATGCCTTATTATATTACATTGTTTCAGCAACCACCACCTATAACTTCCACATCCTAAAATGGTATACAATAATAAATGTCATAGAGGTATTATCCTTTAAGCTTATGTACAAGAGCAGGAAAAAGTTCACATTATTCAACTCCACATACTTAAGTGAAGCAGCTGTGAGAGGTAACTAATCTCCTGCAGGGTTGCTCTACAGTCAGTGTAGAAATAACAACTCCAGAATGCAATTCGGGACTTCAGCATCTTTCATAACTTAATAAGAGCTGATCCACATGCAAACCCAAAAGCAAACAGAGGCCATGAAATGCAGCACTTGCTTTTTTTCATCTAGTGTTTACTACTGTCATCATGTTCAAGCCAACACAGAGCTGTGATGGAGGAAGAAGGCAAGGTAGACTCAAGCCAGTGTACAACTGAAACGTGTAACCACTGTAAAAGAGGTTCTTAAACAACTTCAGCTCTTTGAAAAATCACCAATTAAAGGCCTTTGAACAATAACTGACAGAAAGCAACATTTAAAACTCAGTCTCTCCAGGCTGACTCCTATTGACTGCATCTTCTTCGAAGCTATGTAGTAAAGACGACCTCACATACAGAACAGGGCTAAAATATCAACTACAGCAAGCACTACTGCTCTATGAAGAACAAAAAAAATCACTTAAATCTAACCTAGCTTATGCTGGACACAAAGCCGGCATTTCCTTACACATCATTCACTAATTTCTTTCCAACTGAACTACATTTTCAAGGTTAGGATTCCCCCAAAGAAGGAAACAAAGTTCTTGTCCTATTCAAAGGCACTAATAATCTCTCCAACAGCAATCTGTACTTGGCTCCCAACATGTCATCCATACATCACAGCAAATACTGTACTTAGCTTCTGTAAAGATATAGATCTTAACTTCACATTCAGCAGGCATATATTATTCATCTAAGCTATTCACATATAACTCACAACAAACTGCTTGTAACATAGGTCAACCTTCTGATGATGAGACAGTAATAGGCCCACAGCTTCTTAAATCTCTCCCAACATCTTCCACTCCTTAATGTATATACTGTGTTTATTTTTCTCTAATCCTCCAATTCCAATCTGATAAATCAAATTCCTTTTGAATTTAATTCCTTATGCCTACTCTACCCAGACAAACTAGTTTGATCCATAAAGGAAAACCCAAGAGCAAACAAAGGTATTTGCAGGGAGGACAGCTGGGGAAATAGTAATTTGCTTCTAGGCCCTAAGTTACTTGAGAGTAGAGATACGCTCATATTTAAAACTCCTTATTTTCATACACCCCAGTTATCTTACTTAAATGAGCTGCTAATAAGGTTTGATGTAATTAAATGAGCACTGGCCTGCTTTTTCTTCCTGCAACTGAACAAAATAGTTCAGCTATCTTATTTTCAGCCATCTAAGTTGTCCATGAGAAAGGAAGAGCTATGGCCTGTTTCAAAAGGGCAAGACTGATAAGGGCACTATAACAAGATACAGTCTCGCAATCTGATTCTGAAGGACAAATTTTATACTGCCCCTCATTTACTTTAATAAACTCCTTTTACTTCCCTTACAATAAAGTGACTGTTTCAAGGTTATAATTACTGCTAAGATGACTTTGTACTGTTTTAAGTTCCCGAGAAATTAAGCACTATGGAAAATTAATGTATTTCTCAACTACACCGTATTAATCTCAAGTCCTTAAGGTAACAATTCCATGATCTCTGGCCTTCCATACTGAAAAATCTGTCAAACTAATAGAGGACAATTAAGGATAGTGCTAAAATCTACTAGCAAGCACAGAAATTGGTAGAAAGTTTGGAAAATAAAAAATAAACCCCTGAAGCTATTCCTGAAACTCTTAATTAAAATTGAGTTCATCTCCGTGGTGCTTACCTTATGGTAGGCAGACATTCAGCATTACCCTAACTTCCCCTTGCTAACTTTACAAACCAATGCAGCCCACATTTTCTGAACTGGTCTTTCAAAACTGAAATTAATCATTTAAATTTGAATACAAGGTATACATGAACAAACTTTGTTCAGGTTTGAGTAATAATCAAGGATCAAATTGAAAAAAACAACAGACCACACCACCACTACCCCAAGAAAAACTCAAATAACTGAAATACAGCTTTGTTTATTAAGCTGCATAAGTCCAGAAAGAAAAAAAAAGAAGCCACTTTGTCCCAAGTTTTCTTAAGTCTACAAGTAGACTAATGGAGGCAACGGTCCACTTCATGTTGCAGGTCTTCCATCTTGAAATCTGGACCTGACAAGTAAGACACAAGGAGCTCAGTAGCTTAAGCCCTGGTAAACAAAACTAAAATACAGATGAAAAAATTCACATAACCTCTAGATAAACATGCTATCTCCATATGCCACAACTGAAGCAACTCACTGCAATACTGGAGGTCAGTACCAACAGAAAGTACCTCATTTGAAGTAACTAAATTAATCTTGAAATGACACAGTACAGTTAAGTGGAACATTCTGATAACTAAAAAGGGATCTTCAATCATCTCTACAAAAGTGGTAATGGTTTAGATGAAGAATTACTTTATGAGCTATGAAATCTTTATGAGAATGACCGTATTTTTATATTTTTCTTGTTCTCTGTCTACCCATTCCTTTTGGAAGAT
Organism: Piaya cayana; assembly: GCA_013389865.1. NCBI lineage: Eukaryota > Metazoa > Chordata > Aves > Cuculiformes > Coccyzidae > Piaya > Piaya cayana. The sequence goes on along the minus strand of WAAB01006340.1, from coordinate 4,633 downwards.
GAGAATTACCAATCTCCTAAACACAAATCACAGCTTTTTTTAACTACTTTGACTGCTGAAAGAATAGACAACTGGAAGAGATCACCATACACAGGGTCACTTTTTTCCCCCCGGTTTGCATCTTCTGTATTACTATTAATTCTATACTGGGGCATGCAGGCAGGAACACTGCCAAATTAAAGAAAAACAATGAAAAGGGAAAAAAACGGGAAAAGACTGGGGAGAGAGGGGGATTGGGCACCAAGTCCACCTTCTTGAAGGTGGATAAACTTCATTAGAGACAAAGTGGCTGAAATAAGAGCAGCCGACTATCAAGACAAACTGTTATCATTCCAGAAAAAAAGATACTCCTAAGAAAGATTTTTATTTCTGTTTTAATTCCAGAATTACTTCTATAGACAAAAATGATAGGGAAAATTGAATTTGTAGGCTCTGAACTCCAGAAACTTAATCACCATCGATAAGTACTATTGCTATGCAGAACCTTCAAGCAAGAAGAGATATTCCCCACTAGAGGTCAAACTAAAGAAAAACAAACCTTATCACTTTAATCCCCATATGTCCAACACAGAGGGGCAAGACCAAACATGAAAAAAGGAAGGGGAAGTCTACAAAGTCTGCAGCTTTCATTACTATGCGTCTTGTAACCCGATCATTTCCTTATATCATTTGTAAGAGGAACATTTCAGTATGAATCAACAGAAATAGTTTCCTAAAGTAGGTCGTTGCTGGAGCAACCGGGCGGCTGTTTGGACTACTCCCTGCCACAATGACCTACTTTTCCAATTATATGTAACCGCTGCATAAGGAGCCCAATTTTTCCTCCTTCGGAGCCACGTTGAGAGGATTCTTATACATCAGCCCAACTTTATTCCTGAGCAGGACAGAGAAGGGTTTCAACCAGGTACAAGCAGTGGGGCGGTTCTGCTCTTCTGTCATATTTAGAAGTGCTGGCTGCTAAAGGTTAAATGAAACCCAATATGTGCCCAAGAGTTCAAAAAGTACAAAGCCAATGTTCAAAACCAGAGAAGCTGATTAAAAAAAAAAAAGAAGAAAGAAAGAAAATAGAAGGGGAAGGTGTGGAAATGAACAGCAGCTTGTGAACAAGGTGTCCCCAGCCAGAGTCAACAGCTGGCAGCGAGCGTCAGCACAAGCAGGCTGCAGTATGTCCCAGCACAATCTGACGGACACAATCCTTTGTTACAGGTCTAAACAACATCAAATCTGAACAAAAGAAAAACCTTTGTGAAAGGCAGGCAAAGCCAACACGTCTCTAAACCCTGTTTAACCCTGCATGTATGGTGGAGCGAGGATATACAGAGGTATCAGACAAACCCCGGAAGGAACGCCGCCAGTTACTTAAGTTCCTGTTTACTGCTGCTTTTAATGACCATTAACCTTATGGCAAAGGAAAAAAGATTGCCAGTGCAACTTTTCATTGAACTATATCTTAACATCTTAGCTCTGTAGAAATAAGCCTACAAGGCTTCAAATACCAATCACTGACTTGTGCACAGGCATGGCTTGATCAATTCATGCAAACCCTAAATTCAAAAGTTTTCACTCTCAGAATCATAGAATAGTTTAGGTTGGAAGGGATCTTAAAGATCATACAGTTTCATGCCCCCATACTCACCTGCCCCAATAGGATTGCCTTCCATTAGATTTGTTGTTCAAAACCTCATCCAACCTGACCTTTAACATCTCCAAGTATGGGGCATCCACAACTTCCGTGGGCAACCTGTTTCAGTGCTTTGCCACCCTCATAGAAAAAAAATTTCTTCTCACTACTTAATTTAAATCTACTTTCAGCTTAAAACTGTTACCCCTCATCCAGTCAATTCAAGGTAAAATTTAGGAGGACAGCACTGGAGAGTAACACTTCCAAGCAAAAGACAACTCATTCCAACAAAAGGCAATCTATGCATTACCATATAGTCCATCCTAATTAAAACTTCAGTTAAGAGAAACATTATGACAGATACAGCTTATACTACAAAAGGAGAAAAACAAAGCCCACACAGCAAGAGGTCTCCAAAGCTTACTTCACCTTAAGTCTTCTTAAAACTTCCAAGTTCAGCAGGAAAAATATAGACTCAATGACAATACAGTACTGCGAGTGGAAAAGTTTTTGAAATTTCCCCTACGCTTTTACTTGCGAACAAATCATGTATGAGACAATTACTCCTGCAAATCTCAAACCATTCAAATGTCACAGCAAAAATAAATCCCCAAACCCTAAAAATTGTTTTTACTTTACCATTGCGCTTGACAAACCACACAGCAGCAGCTGCAAAGGTAGAATTCTTGAAGAAAGATGGACCAGTAGAATTAAAAAAAAAAATTATGAAAAAATCTCAGAAAAGCTGCTGCTGCAAAAGCAACATCTGATCACTAGTAACACTTTCCAGCTTCAAAGCATGAGGTCCAGTGCCAAAACCACAAGCTCTGTTGTACTGTCTCATATGGAAGGAGTAAAGAGATGGGGGTACAAATTTCAGTAAAGGCAGCATTGAAGAGCTCCTCTCTGGCAAACTAACACAGTTGGCACTGAAAGAGCGGTTGGTGGAGCTACCTTATAAAGAAAGCAGAAAGGCAAAAAATCTAAAATGTAAAAACAGGAAGATCCACGTTATTTCTAGAAACCCATGATTTTCTTCACACTTTGGCAGAAAAACTCACTAGTTCTGAAATAAAGTACTTCTTACCAGTAAATTTATTGACAACTACCTTATAGAAGATATTTTAATCAAATTAAAAAAAAAAAAAACCCCAAAAAACTTTGTTCACTAAAAGCACCAAGACCATGTGATCAATATTGATCTTTATGCAATTCTCCTCAGATGATCAAAGTCTGGAAATAAATGGGGAAACAATACCACAATGCAAACTAAACTATTAATATCACAGCAATTTCAAACTTTTTCCTTTGTCATAAGCTGATGGAACTACACTTTGGTAGATGGTTCCAGGTCATATTAGTTAAAGAGTATGCTGGAGAAAATGAAGTCACTCACAAAAACTAACTGAAAGAAGCATTTACAAGATTTGGGAGCTACAAAATAGGAGTAAAAAGCAAACAGCTTTGTTGTCTAAAAGGAAACACACTCAAAGCATAGTAAACTACGTCTTATTAATCATGGAAAGTCACAGGAATTATCCCTAGGCAACCCAAATAAAACAAATAATTCAGATAACATCCTCTGCTTAATCACCCACGCTTAGACATTGTTAGTTTCAACCTCATGAGTTCACTGTTAGCAACACAAGAAAAAAAAAATCAAAATGCAACCTCTTCCACAACCAAAGACCCTACCCAAACCTGGATGGCAAAAATTACTCTGAAGAATATTTTATGTTAAGTGCATATCTTAGTTTTATAGATTTAGTCATGCCTCCCATGAAGGAGGAATAAGGAAAACAATAGTAGGCAATTTCTGCTAACAGCTGTATTGTTCTCCTTTTCTGCTTTAGGACTCCTGGGGAAAAAAAAAAGGATTTGCTTATTCTCAAGAATGTGAAATATGAAGAA
>WAAB01006339.1:30700-41155 GCA_013389865.1 Piaya cayana | reverse complement strand
CTTGGACAGACTGAGGTTCTTGTTTACTCTGCCTTACAGGGGCTTCTAAATAAGGACCAGGTGCAGCAACATGGTGCCCGTACCCTTAGCCCTGTGAGGACACAAAATGGCGTCACAGCCCATCTGTGATTACCACAACAAGGCGGGATGGCAGCTCCACCTGCCCAGCTCACCCACATGCCCTCACCCTGAGCTCACCAAGTCCATGCCAGCCTCTCCTCACACTTGCCCATTAGCAAAAAGAGATTATATGTTAATTAATCACAAAGCACTCAGATGTCACTAAATCTCTACCAGGAATCACAGAGATATTGCAAGCTCTCTAGGAAAACAACACATGGCTTGCCTTTCCCTCATGACAGGGCCTCAGACATAACATAAACAAGGTGGTTCTCAACATTTCCTACAACATCACCAGCCCACTTAACCAATTCAGTCGAGATTTATCTTCTAAAACCCTGCACGTGAGGGTGGGTGGCTTGGACAGACTGTGGTTCTTGTTTACTCTGCCTTACAGGGGGTTCTAAACAAGGATCAGGTGCAGCAAAATGGCACCTATACACTTAAGATTGCCCTCAAGACCCTCGCAGCCAGGCTGCTCCCACCCAAAGGGCTTGGTGGCAGCTCTCCCTCAGCACAGACCTTTCCCTAAACAGCACATTGCTCTAAATTCAGCCACATACAACACCCAGAGGTGCAGCAGAAGAGATTCTGCCTCCTCTGCTCCAATAACCCTAACAGTGGGTGGCCCTAGTCACAACACCAGCTCAGGTGGAGACAGCAAGAAAGCATTGGAAGCTGCTTACTTCATTCCCTTTCCCTTTTTTTCCTGAAAAGAAAGAGACAGAGACTTTCCTCAAACAGGAGAAACAGCACCCAAGGCTTAGGAACCCCAGAAAAAAACTCTGACCTTGTTGGGAGTAACAGGGAGCCCTTCAGGGACAAAGACAGGGAAAGCAAAGAGTCAGGAGCTTTAGGTTCATCTTTGGTTACAGTACACACATAACTCACCCAAGGTAAGGCTCTGTTGGCAGAACAGGTTCCTCTGGGGCAGCTGCTCCCCTCCCTGGAGACCTTTCTCCAGTCTCCCTCTGCCCCACTGCAGCCACGATGCTGCCCCAATGAAGCCCCGGAACACACTGGCTGTCACCACAGGCTCAGCCAGCAAAGCTGCCCCCTGCTCTGTGAGGTCACAGGAGGGTGTCTCAGTGGATCCATGGCTGCCATAACAATGGAGGTCACCAGTTCCTCCTGCCCAGCTCACCCACAAGCCCTCTTCTTGTGTTTACTGAGTCTATCCCCACCTCTCCTCACACTTCCCCATTAGCAAAAATTTTTAAAAAAATCTACATAAATTAATTATGGAACACTCACTTTTCACTAAACTTCTACCTGGAATTACAAACTTCTTGCTAGCATCCCAGGAACTCAAGGTGATGCTTTAACCTCTAGATCCCCTAACAGATAATGTCATCAAGGTGATTTTCACCATTAGCTAAATTTTCTCCAGCTGACTTAACCAATTAATTAATTAGGTGTCTTATAAAACCTTCCACTGGTGGTGGGTGTGGTTTAAGGGCATATGTGGTGGAGTGACTTGAAAGGTATCATGACTCTTGTTTAGGGCCTATTGGAGAGGGCCTCTTGAAAGGAGAATGAAACAGCACTTCTGTTGTCTTTGTGGCTGTTTTGACACGCGGAATCAAGACTCCATAACTTATAAAGTTATAAAGTAGGTATGTTTATTCAGCGCTGAGATGCATGGGAGAATCGTTTCTCCAAAACAACATGCGTACCCATCACGGCAACCCATCTTAACTTTATACAGTGAACTAATACATATTCAAGAACGCCTATACATATGCATGAACTCAGCTCGTATCTTATTATAATGAGTTCGAGGAGAGGCCTCTTCCTGTCTTCTGTCTGTGAGAGATTTTCCCAGGGATGGTGGCAGTGGTCCTTCCTTCTGCATCCGTGCTCTCAGGGATCCGGTTGTCCTTATCAATGGTGTTCCCACTCTTATCTCAGGTCCAGATGACTTATCCTGCTTATCAGAAATCCCTTAACAACAGGCCCCCTTCCTACATAAATCTTATAGAAATATGTTGTTTTAGCTAAACAATTGTCATACTATGTATTCTTTAAGTATAAGCAGTTTCTATTTCAGTATCCTTCAAGTGTCAGTTGCTTCAGCTAAGTCATTACTATTTTGTTTACCCTTAAGTGTTAGTGCTTATCTCAAGCTAAACAGTGGCTATCCTGTCAATACTTTCCCAAGCTCCATATCAGTTTTCTGATGGTTTGGACCATTTTGTTTAATTTCTAGAGAGTCTGTCAGAGGCACAGAGGCTTAAAAAGTTTTTTTGGTACAAATGTTGTGAAGATAGGTAGCTGAGAAGATGCAGAGGATGAAGTGAGTGTCCCTGGTGGGGTGGCTGGATAGTTCAAGTACAAAATAAATACTTGTGGCGATGTGCATTACACTCCCTATCTGGCTTCGACCAGAGAAGCATCTGAAAACTCCCTCTGCTGGCTAGGAAGAAAATTGCAGTTCTATGTCCAGGCTTTTCTAAGCTTTTACTGATTTAACTTTTTTACTTATCAGAAATACATGGCGAGGTTGTTCTTTATGTTGGAATAACAGTCCAATGTACTGAACTTGGTGGTTTGTTGGCTTTGGTTTGTTTTAAGCTGTAGAAGACAGAGGCAGAACACAGAAAAATAGAGTTGTTAGTCAAGTATAATGGATTCCTGGACTCCCCATAAACACCTTAAAGTCAATTACTCATGACGTCATTAAAGTAAACACAAAGTAGTGTAAGGAACTTAATTTTTAAGGCACAGCAAAGAAAGTGGAATAAATGAAGAGGCTTTAGTTGCACTAAGGCTGATAATTCCCGTTAGCATTTTTACACTGAATACCGCAGGTGGTACTGATTTATATTTGTTCATTGTTCAAGCCTCAGCTAGGTCTGGTTCTAATGTTGGATATAAATTGAAACCAATTCCTAGAAACTTGAAATAAAATACTATTCTTCAGGCTTAGATCGATTCCTCTTGTGTGTTTTGTGAACAAACACAATCTCAGCAAAGAGTGAGGAGCCTGCGCCCCACTGCAGGTCCTGGATACGACCTGATCCTACAACACCTTTCAGATCTCCGGAGCTGCTGCTCCCCGCGCTCCCTCCCCACCGTTTCCCCAGCACCGCGTCCCCTTGTCGCTCCCTGTGACGTCACCCCGCGCGACAACCCCGGCTGACCCCCTCCCCTATATGACGCCACCCGCGCGACAGCCCCGGGGGGTTGACTCCGCCCTCCTAGTGACGTCACCCGAGCGACCGCCTCAGGGGGGCGGGGCTGGCCCCCCCGACGCCGTCCCCCTAAGTGACGTCTCCCCGCGCGCCCCGAGTGGTGTCGGCCCTGGCCTCTCGTGACGTCATCACCGGCCGCCGCGCTCCCGCCGTGCTCCGCGGCGACCCCGGCCCGGCCCCGCGATGCCGCCCAAGAAGCAGCAGCAGCCGGCGGCGGGCAGCAAGAAGGCGGACCAGAAGAAGAAGGAGAAGATCATCGAGGTGAGGCGGGGACGGGCCGCGGGACCCGCCCCTGCCCGCTTCCCCCTACCCCGCCGCCACCTTCTTCAACCCCCGGGCCGGGCGGCTCCTCCGCCCTCCTGAGACAGCGACCTCGCTGCTGCCCCGCCGCCTCTCTCCTGCCCCGCTCCCCTTTTCCCGGCCCGGTCTCCCAGCTCCCCTCCCGATTTCCCCCTGGAGCGCGCAGCTCGCCCTCTGCCTGCTTCCCCCGTGCCCTCCTGGGACAGGAACCTCGCACCTGCCCCTCTCCCCGCTCCTTCCACGATGCACTCTCTTTGCTCCTGCTCCACTTTTCCTTTCTCCATTTTCTCCCCTCTGCCAGCTCCCGCACCCTCTTCTTTCACCCCCCCTTCTCCCCCGGGTCTCTCTCCCCACTCCTGCCCTGCTCTTCTCCCCCCGGGCCGCTCCTCAGTTCCTTCCAGGGCAGTTGGTTTGCTTTTGCCCCGGCGGGTGTCTCTCCCCTGCCCCTCCCCTGAAGGGGCACATGGGGGCTGCGCAGGGCCCCCCACGGGTGTCTCTCCGAGGGGTTGCATGTTCCCATGTCACCCCCGGGCTGTCACCGTGCCCACCGACTCTCCTCTGGAAGAGCTGCCCTTGTGCTGGACGTGGTCTGGCACCTGTGCTCCTCCTTCCCTTCTCAGTCTCTGTGCATTCCTGTATTTTCTGTCCCTCTGAAGTGCTTAATTTAAATGCAGCTGTTTCATTTTGGTGGGGATTTTGATACAGTTTGGTCAAGGCAGCATTCCCTGGAATAACTATTTAGTGAATCTGCCATAGGGGTTGAATAATTCAATGAGAAATTGGTACTATTTCGTGTTCTATTTAAACTCTGGTGCTCATTTCCATGGCAAAATCAGACGTTGAATAAAAACCTGCACCAGAGGTGGGTGTGTTAGTTATTAGGGTTGCCCTGCACATCTTCCAGTAGACAAAAAAAGCTGCCTTGAGAGAACAAGGGGAGAGCAGATACAGCAGGTTAAATGTCTGCCTGCACCTCTTGGCCAGGAGGTGCATGGCTGCTCAGCTGCCTGGGCAGAACATCCATGTAGCACAAGTGCTCCTGTAAATCCAGCCCTGCAGAGTTTTGTTCCTGTGCTCTTTGGGAATGTGAGGTGAGAGGGGTTCTCTCTATTTGGTGTCGCTGATGTTCTTGTTGAACCAAGCGACACAAGAAGTCTTTTTGTTACAGAAAAATACAGCTGAAAGGGGCAGAACTTATATCTATTATTAACAATGATTTGTTACATAATTCAAGTACACAGAGGTGATTTATTCCATGGGGCATTTGCCAGAGAAATAAAGCATGTGAGTGATCTATTTACTTTCCCACCTCATTATTTCAGCAACTTGCAGACATCCCAAATGAGCGTAAAGTAACAGAGGATGAGCTGCTGGTGATAGGGAAGAGGTTCTTAATGAAAAGAGGGTGACTCTGGTAGTTTGGATGGCTGTCACAAAAGCTGTGTGTAGCAAGGGTCTGTGAGGGCTCCAGATACCTTCCATGCTGTTCCTGGGTTGGCTGGTGCTGCTAAACTGAGTGGTCTGTGTTTAACGGGAAACCAGAGGGGAGCACAAGTCTGGATTTGGGGCTTTTTTTGCAACAACTTAAACTTGGTACTAGGTTGGACAGTTTGGTTGATTTAGCTGTGTTTATCTCTTGATTTAGGATAAGACATTTGGCCTAAAGAATAAAAAAGGTGCAAAACAACAGAAATTTATCAAGGCAGTGACACACCAGGTTAAATTTGGTCAGCAGAATCCACGCCAGGTAAGCATTCATTCTGTTCTGGTTTCCCACTGCATAGTGGAATCTCCTGTCACCATACGCACAGATTATCATGTAATGCTAAGGTAGAAGAAAGTTGATTTGTTGTATCCCTCGTGTGCTCTGACTAGCACAGATTTAAGCAGATGGTCTCCTTGCAGAGCTTGTCTAGCTGAGAATTACATACCAAAGCCCCCACAAACCCAGACTCAACCAATAAGGGTCTGTATTTCTTCACACAGTATTCAAATAGTCAAGTCAATGAGCTAAAGGCTTACCTAACAGTAAATTGTAGAAATTGTATCAGTGAAGTCTGTTTGTGCATTCTTTCCATTTTCTTTCTACATTCCCACCTAATTGAAACAAAAAATAACAGTAATTGTTACTAATACTGATATTGGGGGAAGAGTATAAAATGTAGATGCCTGTCTGTGTGCTTGTCCTGCTCCTGGAGGTGTTTACTGTAGTACTGCCATGTTGAACAAATGGAAGCCTGAGGAAGTTTGGGGAACTGGTCAAACTGGAATTTTGAACCACTGCCTACTACTCTGCTCTTTTCTACGGCCAAGTAAAATCTGGGGCTGAGATATGATATTCAGACTTGGCCAGAAAGCACAGGTCCCTGCAGTGGAAGTGAGCCAGGTCTCCTGTTCCTGCAGCGCTGGGGAAGGTAGCTGCAAAGTGTTTGTGCAGCTCCCTGTTCTTACTGCGTTTGCATCACCCAAACTCATGATGTCATTGCTTATGTTCAGTTCCGTGCATAACATAGGGATGAGCTAACAAATGTCAGGTGCAGCTTCAAAGGTGAAGCCGACATCTGGGTCATCAGACCTAACAGTTTCTTGTTAGTGGTAAAGGGTGTTGCTTGAATAGCTCTTCTGTACAGAATCCCTGAATCTGTAGCACTTACTGGGTTATCAGGGGTTTAGTCAGCCTGAAATAATTTGTTTCTCAGTGGTCTGAGCTATTGACTGGAGGATATCAGGAGCTACTTCTTAGACATGCTTCTACCTTTCTTAGCTTGGAAAATGGTTTCCAGTTGGGGCTGTCGCTGAGAAAGAAGAGCGCTTAGAGCAGTTATTGTTGTGTCCTGAGATACAAATGGAAATGCTGTCAGGGTTGGGTGTTTTTTAAAAAGTGTATACATGTACCAAATGAATCTGTTCCCTTTCAAAATGATTTGGCTTTTTCCTGCCCAGTTCAGTGTAAGAACAAAGCTTCTTTTCCAGTGTGAACTGTCTGTTGTCAGCGAGGTACCCACACATTTGTGTAGTGGTGGTAGGCTCACTGGCTTCCCTTAGGATCAGAATCCAATCAGCTAATCATGTTTCTCATGTCCTCTTTCAGCTCTCTTGTTCCCTCTGTGCTTCTCTGGTAGAGACAGAGGCCTTTCTGGGCTTATTCAAAAAGGCCAAGGCAGAGTCACAGGGAGGTTTATACACAAGCTTGGCTTTTCCTAGGCAAGCTTGTTTGTCAGTCCTTTGTCTCTAGTACAAATAAAAAGTTTGTCCTTGTCTTATGAACTGCTAGTTATCGATGGATTGATACAAATAGAGACAAAAGTGTTCTAAAAGCAGTTCCTAACGCCTACAGGCAGATTTCCTGGCAGTGCTGCTGGTACGCATGAGGAGAAAGTCCCCACGTGCCATTCTGTTCTAAAGATAAAGAAGCTTTTTGTACAGGTCTTGAAGTAACTGTGCTGCTAATGTATCACAGAAGAGCAGCTGACTTCTCAATACCTTTAATTTTATTTTCCAGCTTAAAGGTGAACAGAGGTAACTGTTTTGTAAGGACACCTACCAGCATCTTGTATCTCTGTGGGACTGCATTTGGTATCTGTGCCGTTGGAAAGGCCGGTACCTCTAGATGGCTCTGGCTGCTTGAGCAAGAGCAGGAATTCAGAGACATTCCCAAATGTCCTTTCCGTTCCTCCCTTACAGACTAATTTTAAAGGATTTGCCTTTTGAGTGTATGGTTCACACAAAGTGAGATGTGTTATTTGAATTATATATGAATAACTTCAAATTTGGGGTCATTATAGGCCGCTCAAACAGAAAGCGAGAAGAAATTAAAAAAAGAAGATAAGAAAAAAGAACTACAAGAATTAAATGAGCTCTTCAAGCCTGTTGTTGCTGCACAGAAAATCAGCAAAGGTACGAGTAACTGCATTTTCTTCATTTATGTTCTCGTGTTAATAGATCTACTTCAGGTTGAAATAACCCACTCAAACTGCCTGTTCATTTTTTAGTTCATTAGATGTATCGGTTCCTTCTCTGTCAAGTCTCCCAAGTATTGTCAGTAACAATTTGACGTGTTTTAGGAAGTCATCGAAGGTTACCGAATTATTAGGCTCTCAGAAGTGATATTAACAAGGCAGCTATAGATATGTTGCTTCATTTGGGTTCATTAATTTGCAGGTTCTGGGCAACTGGTATGATTGTGTGTGTGTGATGATATTTGTTCTAAGCAGCCTTTCAGGGGAACGTGAATATCTAGGTATTGCAGGGAATGTTGTATAGTAGCTGTTGGCTCAATGGAAAACTTATATTGCAGTCAGGACAGTAACAATTCTCTGATTGCTTCTGTCCCACCCCACAGCTGCCAGGTTTCAGAAATTTGGTTTTACTTCAACTCATTTATCAAACAAACCAAGTCTGTGATGAGACCTAAGTGTACAAGTGATGCTGTGAGGAAACTGCAGCGTGATGCCATGTGAGAGGGGAAATCATGTAGGAATTACTAAATATTATTTGCTTTATGAATCCTTTGGAACTAATGAAGTTAAGCATTTAAAATTATTTAGTCAAGTCATTTTTGACTAAACAAGTGTGATTTCCAGATACGTCTTGACAGCAAAGCTGATCGTTGTTCCTGCTGGCATTGTGGGGAAGGCCAGTTGTCGTTCCTGGTCTGCAGGGGTTAGCTCTCTCCAGCTTCAGTACCTTTTGACTTTAAAGTTATTTCAGAAGACTGATGTCCTCATTAAAGCTTTGGTTTTCTACTGAGACTGCCAGAAGGGCAGTCCTGTTACCTGCATTTTTTAGGGTTCCCCTCAGTGTTTGAGAACTAGATTTACAGCGAGAATTTCAAGTGGGTGTTGCTGTGCATACTCCAGTCACTGGTGACGTGCGCCAAGCTTAAAACCAGTATTTCTGGCTTACTCATGTCTCAGAAATACATTTCTACCTGCTTTGATTTCTTTTCTTGCCTTCTACTGCTCTAATCATTCCTTTAGTGGAGTGATAGGTTCTCAAACTGTAACTAGGTTCATATTAGAACAACAGTTGCTTATTTTGAGGACTGTGAGCAGCCATCTGGTTTTTGTTATTAAGGAAAAGAGGAGTCTCACTGAGTGCAGCTTCAGTTATAATTTATTCCAGCCTGGTGTCAATCTATTAAGGAAAAGCTGCTATGGAGAAGATGCTTTACTGTGCATTAGAGGCAAAAATAGCTTAAGCATCTAGGGCAGAATTTGCACTGAGTGATGTCTTCTATGTGTTATTTGGATGAATAACTTGCTCAGGCACACTGCTGTCCATGGTTATTGAGTTAATTGACACTTAATGCAAGTATCATGCTGTACAAAGTAAATATGACGTGTTCAGGACATGGAGCAATTACTTGTGGTGAACTTCACATTAAATAACTTTAATTTTTTAAAAGATGCTTTCATTTTGTACAGATCCTGAAGATTGTACAGTCCTAGAAATTGTTCTCAGAGCTTTGAACATTGTAGCTTTTACTTAAAAATATTAAAATGTGGAAACTCTCTTCACTCAGGTGCTGACCCCAAATCTGTAGTGTGTGCTTTTTTCAAGCAAGGCCAATGCACTAAAGGAGACAAGTGCAAGTTTTCTCATGATTTGTCTTTGGAAAGGAAGGGTGAAAAACGCAGTGTCTACATTGATGCACGAGATGAAGACCTGGAAAAAGGTGCAGTACCTCTAGAAAACAATCACTAAACTATTCTGATTCTGAAATGGGGTTTTTAAGGTTGAGTTCTCTTGTGTTATGGTTATAATCCTGAACAGCCTGGTCAGTGACCAAGACAACCTGTACTCTAATGTTCAAATTATGAAACTTGCCTTAAAACTTAGGTTCACAAGCATTTTTCAGACCTTTTGTGGAAAAAGAAGCATTTCTTAGTGATACTGGGTGGCGGTTTTTAAAATTGGACAGAGTAATTTATTATGTTGTACAAGTACCAAGTTATTCAGTATTTGGTCTCCCTTACAGTTGCAAGTTTCTCCTGAACTCTATCACACAACCATGCAAAAGGGGGTGCCCTGAGCAGCTGTCGTTGCCTTCCAGAACCATCAGTAACATTGGCCCAAACAGGCACCATTCTAAAGCTCAGGATATTTGGAATTTTTTCTGTCACTTTATCACTTTTCCCAAAATCATTTGTTGGCAAAGGACTCTGGATTTTACGTTTACGTAGCAGGGATTAGTTATTTTTATAGTCAAATTATTTATTTCTTTTGTTTTTCTACAACTCACCGTGTCTCAGTGTCCGAGTTTTAGCTTGTGTCACCTTAACTGCGTATGGCAGTATCCCACGGATTCACTGCTGCTGTTAGAACGGGGTTCTTGTTCCTTTGGGTGGCAGCTTCTTTTACCTTTAGCACAGAAAATCCGGGGTTATCCTTTTCAATCCTCCAGCTCCGTTATCTGTATTTCTGGACATCAGCCTCCAGCCTTCTCTTCTGTTCAGTCATCTTCCTTTTCTTCACTTCCCTTCTCTGTGCTCAGTAGTGCATGCATGGTGTGACACCTCTTTAGTCTCTACCTGAAACACACTTCATGCACATCAAGAATCAAATTTCTGAGGCTTTTGAGGAAATTCCCTTGAGAGGGTAGAAGAGCTTGAAAACTTTATAAAAGTCCAATTTCTTTTTCCATTCTGTGAACTAAATACTAAAACTTTCATTAGAGAGAAAAGCAACCTGACCACTTTGTTTATTTTTTGTGGAACTATCTGTTGTCTTTTTCTAGATACGATGGATAACTGGGATGAGAAGAAGCTGGAAGAAGTGGTGAACAAGAAGCACGGTGAGGCGGAAAAGAAAAAGCCCAAAACTCAAATAGTATGTCTCT
>WAAB01006339.1:17290-30375 GCA_013389865.1 Piaya cayana | reverse complement strand
AGTTATAATTTATTCCAGCCTGGTGTCAATCTATTAAGGAAAAGCTGCCATGGAGAAGATGCTTTACTGTGCATTAGAGGCAAAAATAGCTTAAGCATCTAGGGCAGAATTTGCACTGAGTGATGTCTTCTATGTGTTATTTGGATGAATAACTTGCTCAGGCACACTGCTGTCCATGGTTATTGAGTTAATTGACACTTAATGCAAGTATCATGCTGTACAAAGTAAATATGACGTGTTCAGGACATGGAGCAATTACTTGTGGTGAACTTCACATTAAATAACTTTAATTTTTTAAAAGATGCTTTCATTTTGTACAGATCCTGAAGATTGTACAGTCCTAGAAATTGTTCTCAGAGCTTTGAACATTGTAGCTTTTACTTAAAAATATTAAAATGTGGAAACTCTCTTCACTCAGGTGCTGACCCCAAATCTGTAGTGTGTGCTTTTTTCAAGCAAGGCCAATGCACTAAAGGAGACAAGTGCAAGTTTTCTCATGATTTGTCTTTGGAAAGGAAGGGTGAAAAACGCAGTGTCTACATTGATGCACGAGATGAAGACCTGGAAAAAGGTGCAGTACCTCTAGAAAACAATCACTAAACTATTCTGATTCTGAAATGGGGTTTTTAAGGTTGAGTTCTCTTGTGTTATGGTTATAATCCTGAACAGCCTGGTCAGTGACCAAGACAACCTGTACTCTAATGTTCAAATTATGAAACTTGCCTTAAAACTTAGGTTCACAAGCATTTTTCAGACCTTTTGTGGAAAAAGAAGCATTTCTTAGTGATACTGGGTGGCGGTTTTTAAAATTGGACAGAGTAATTTATTATGTTGTACAAGTACCAAGTTATTCAGTATTTGGTCTCCCTTACAGTTGCAAGTTTCTCCTGAACTCTATCACACAACCATGCAAAAGGGGGTGCCCTGAGCAGCTGTCGTTGCCTTCCAGAACCATCAGTAACATTGGCCCAAACAGGCACCATTCTAAAGCTCAGGATATTTGGAATTTTTTCTGTCACTTTATCACTTTTCCCAAAATCATTTGTTGGCAAAGGACTCTGGATTTTACGTTTACGTAGCAGGGATTAGTTATTTTTATAGTCAAATTATTTATTTCTTTTGTTTTTCTACAACTCACCGTGTCTCAGTGTCCGAGTTTTAGCTTGTGTCACCTTAACTGCGTATGGCAGTATCCCACGGATTCACTGCTGCTGTTAGAACGGGGTTCTTGTTCCTTTGGGTGGCAGCTTCTTTTACCTTTAGCACAGAAAATCCGGGGTTATCCTTTTCAATCCTCCAGCTCCGTTATCTGTATTTCTGGACATCAGCCTCCAGCCTTCTCTTCTGTTCAGTCATCTTCCTTTTCTTCACTTCCCTTCTCTGTGCTCAGTAGTGCATGCATGGTGTGACACCTCTTTAGTCTCTACCTGAAACACACTTCATGCACATCAAGAATCAAATTTCTGAGGCTTTTGAGGAAATTCCCTTGAGAGGGTAGAAGAGCTTGAAAACTTTATAAAAGTCCAATTTCTTTTTCCATTCTGTGAACTAAATACTAAAACTTTCATTAGAGAGAAAAGCAACCTGACCACTTTGTTTATTTTTTGTGGAACTATCTGTTGTCTTTTTCTAGATACGATGGATAACTGGGATGAGAAGAAGCTGGAAGAAGTGGTGAACAAGAAGCACGGTGAGGCGGAAAAGAAAAAGCCCAAAACTCAAATAGTATGTCTCTTTTTTTTTTTTTTTTAATTGAGCTGTAGTAGAGAGAATTACTTGCAGATTGGTGTGAGGTGTGTGTATTGTTAATTGGGAATCAGAATGGAATATTGTAATAATAATCTGGGGGTGTGGTTGGGCTAATAGTGTTTCTAATGATGTATTATAAACCCAAACAAAACAAAACCAAACCAAAACAAAAAAAACAAAAAGCACTCTGAGTTGTTACAAGGTATTTTCTCATGTAAAATATGAAGTACGGAGATGAAATGCTTTCAAAGCAGAAACCCGGAATGGGTCAGTAATATGTGACACGTCCTCCTTGCATAGATTCAAGTGTTGTGACTGGTGAGGCCTGTCATCTCACTCCAGTGACCGCTGTCTGCAGTGGGTATTGGGGGTGACATATAAGCAGGCAAATTTACATTGTGTCCTCTGAGCCAAAATGCAATGATCAGGTCGTTGGTAGTTCCTGACCTCTAACTTCAGGAATACTTTTAGTTCTTAAACTAAATAGTGTGATACTTTAATCCCTTTTTCATTCTTTAGAGCTGTTGCACCTTGTTTTCAATACCAAATGATTAAATGTTCTATTCGTATTGTCTAAATTTGCAGAAGTTAGACTTTGATCTGGCTAAGTGTGAACTGTGAATTGCTTGCTGCAAGTTCCAGAGTGGCATCTTTATCTCAGGATTACAAGCTGCAAGGTTTAACATTGAAGCAGATCCTCTTTATTTTGACTAAGATGAGATGGATGTTAGCCTTTCTCTTGCTGCTCACCATCAGTGCACTTCACAGGAGTACAGAGCTGATCCACCTCTCAGTCACCCCCTCTTCTTAAACTGGGATTGTATCCAGGGGGAAAAGCTGGTGGCTACATGAGTTTCAGATAATTAGTTACACTTTTCTCCGCTTCTTTAGTAGCGATACAAGTTGCATGTTTCTTCAGGTTTGAGCCCAACTGGCTTTGCATCACTGTTCGTGATGTGTAGCCGCTGTGCATGGGGGTAAATTGCTGGGATGGAAAGAGAAAGTGGCACTAACACCCCGTGTCTTACACAGGTCTGCAAATACTTCCTTGATGCTATTGAAAACAACAAGTACGGATGGTTCTGGGTCTGTCCAGGCGGAGGAGACAACTGCATGTACCGCCACGCTCTCCCTCCAGGGTTTGTATTGAAAAAAGACAAAAAGAAGGAGGAGAAGCAGGATGAAATTTCTTTAGAAGACCTAATAGAAAAAGAGGTAAAGTTGCAGGCAGTAACCCTTTGGTGGTATTTGAGCTTTTTACTCTGAAGAAACAGTTGTAAATAACTTCATAATTAATAACTAATGAAGTGCAGCCTGCTTTTGTAGCTGCATCAGCTAAGGTGATGGGGGTGTGGTATTTGACTGATGCTTTTGCTTCAAAAGTATTAGACTAGAGCTGCATGCTCAGTGCAGGCGTTGCTAGTCCTTTTCAGGAGGCTTTCCTTCCTTACTACTGGTTTTCCAGTGGCTTCTTTCCTCCTCTGCTTCCCACGTTAACTTTCTTGTCAATTCATCTTACTAGCTGGAAAATCTCATCTTGAGTCAAGGTTGAGATTGATTGTGCACATTTAACGGTTGTGAGAGTGAAGAAGG
This sequence comes from Piaya cayana, assembly GCA_013389865.1. Taxonomy (NCBI): domain Eukaryota; kingdom Metazoa; phylum Chordata; class Aves; order Cuculiformes; family Coccyzidae; genus Piaya; species Piaya cayana. The sequence continues at coordinate 27,033 of WAAB01006339.1, read as the reverse complement.
AATTGTAAAGCAATGTTTTCAAGTAACTTCTGGGAGAGTAATTAAATTTCTAACTTGTTACAGCCCTTGGAAACCATTTCTAGTGTTGATCGGTCTCTTTGCTTGACAGCGTGCTGCCTTAGGACCAAATGTCACCAAAATTACCCTAGAGTGCTTTATTGCATGGAAGAGAAGAAAAAGACAAGAGAAAATTGATAAGGCTGAGCAAGATATGGAGAGGAGGAAAGCGGATTTCAAAGCCGGAAAAGCATTGGTGGTATGTTCTGTGCTCCAGTTCTTTATGTGGGAAGAAAGAGCGAACAAGTTGTTTTAATAAGGTGGCTGGGCTGGAATTGCTTGGCTTGGTTTTTTTTTTTGTTTGTTTGTTTTTTTTACAGTGGTGTAAGTACCACCAAGTGCGAAATGAGGATTTCTTTTTCTGTGACTAGATCAGTGGACGTGAAGTGTTCGAGTTCCGACCAGAGCTGGTTGATGCAGATGATGAGGAAGCAGATGACACTCGTTATGTTCAAGGAACGGGAGAAGATGATGAGGTAAAGAACAGTATTAACTCAAATAGTGCTCCAAGGTATGTCCCAGTTGAAAAGCTTTTGATTTGAGAGCTCTCACAGTGCAGTTAATATGCTTGGCTCTCAATTTACCCGTGCTGCAGAGTGCAGCTTGTCACAGTGTTGGTCTCAAAACAGTGATGGAAGAAACTGTAGATTCCTGTAAGAATTTCTGTAACAAGTAACTCCCCTTGGTTTATTTTTCAGACGGAAGACCCTGTGTGCATCAACGATGTCGATGTGAGCCAGTACGTCCCAAAGGCAGTGGATGAGACTGGTATTACTGTGGCGAGCCCCGAGCGATTCAGCACTTACAGTTCAACAGAAAAAGATGGTGAGTCTGTTACAGAGGCATCGCTGACAGCACACTGAGTCGTTAAGAGCTTCCTGGAGGGCAGATAGCAACCAATAATTAATCTGCTGAAAAGTGTTTATTTACAAGGACTAGGAAGTGAAATGACTATCAGGGACATGTATAGTTACTGAGGAAAAAGCTTCTAGTCAATGCTCTTATTTATTGAATTCCAGTTTAAATAAAAGCTGATGTTTATGGCTAGTTCAGGTGAATCCTCATGTTCATGGCTTCCATGTTTTCCAACTTACTAAATAGCTAAGTGAATAATACCAACAGAAATCCAAGCTTTTCTTCCTGCTTCCTAGCTCCAGCCAAAGTCCGCTTGTCATCTCTCACAGCGGAGTCTGGATCTGGGTGTGCACATAACCCAGTTATGAAATCAAGAGTTAGAGGAGTTGGAGTTACCTTCTCCGACCTGTTCCGATAGTTGATGATCCAAGCCTGCCCACTAACCAGGTGCACGTGATTTAGTCCATCAAAGTCTACACCAGTTTCAAATGATGTAACTTGCTCATAAGCATCAAAACTTCAGAGCCTGCTTAGTAGGATTGTGAACTTGTGATTGAGGAACTTGTGACATGGAAATGTCTAAGAATTATTTTTGTTTGCAGATAACAAATTAAGTGAAGCTTCTGGTGGTGACATGAACAGCAGTGAGCAAAACGACTTGGAGGAGGATAATGATGGAGATGGGGAGCTGGAAAATGGGGTAATTGATGCAGTTCCAGTTGATGAAAATCTTTTTACTGGAGAGGACTTGGATGAACTAGAAGAAGAATTAAGCGCTCTTGATATAGAAGAATGAACCGAAAAGCTCGAGTGAGGATTAAATCGATGTGGCAAACTGAAAACTGACTGTGCTTTTTCTCCTTTTTGAATAGAATTCTTAAGTGGGATGTTGATGGGTACCCAGGTGATTCCGATGGGCACCTCTCATGCCAGGGGTATTTCCTTTCTATCTCATCTACTCAGTCTTGACCCTGCTCACAGTTAAAGTATTTGGAGTAGTTCAGAATTACCTGACAGGTGAATTGGCAGAAAATGAGGTTATAACTTTCAACTAAAAGTAGGAAGTCTGACAGCTTTGTCAGTGCGCAGGTGAGCAGTTTGACACCAGGTTCAACAATCAAAAATATACATTCTTCACCAGAACGGCATTTTTATCAGTGATTGTGTTGATTTAGAAGCTGCCAGGCATGTTCCTAGGCCAAGTGCTCCAAAGGGGCTGCTGCTGATCGTGCTGCTTTAGGTGGTGATTAGCTTTATTTGATCAGCTGGATACTGCAGGTGCAGATTGTAAACTGATACAACACAATGTGGTGCCCTCTGTCTAAAATGTTTTAAACTTTCCCACCGCCTTTTGCCAGTTAAACTGTAAATAAAAACTGTCACCTTTAAAAGACCCGTGTTTTTCCTCTGTTACCGAGCTGTAAATAGCTTCTTTTTCTAATAGAGCAGTAAATGTTTTCCTCTCCAGTCCTGGTACAGGAGGGATGTTGTTGGCTTCAGTTAAATTAGGGATAACTGCTATTGCATCTGGTTTTTCTACACCTCGTGCAGTGTAAGATTGAGCAGCTGACTTCCTCCTCTGCTGTTTTTATCCCCTGCGCACCCATTCACTGGTTTACCTCAAGCTCCACATCATTCATCATTGTTTGAGCAGCATTCTTTCCCTGCTGTATTTTGTGTGAAGTCCTCGAGCTCTGCAGAGCAGGGATGTTACAGTCTGAAAGCCACCGGCCCTGTCTTTGTGGCTCATAAATAGTGTGTGGTGGTCAGTGGCCTCAGAGCAGAGCGTGTCGTGCCCTGCCGGGGGCGCTTGCTGCCAGCGTTAAATGGATCCAGCCCTGCCAGGACGCTTTCCCAGCAGTGGTGCTTTCCCAGGGGCTGTGGATACGCCTCCTCTCCATGCTTCTAGCAGCATCTGCAGCAGGATTGCTGCGCTGACAATGCTGTGTGTATCGATCAGTCTAAAGCTTTCATGTTGCTATTTGAAGAGCACTAAGACTGGTGGCATTGCTAGTGAGCTTCTCAAACTGCTTTTGGGTGGTACTGCTGGCTTTAACAGTTATTTCTGGCACCGCTGAATTGACTTATCTTGAATGCTGTTTCTAAATTAGCCAACTTTGACTTTTTTTTTTCCCCTTTTCGGGATCTTTGGAATTAATTTCCTCCTTTGGGCACATGCAGCAGTGTTTGAGGGAGGGCCCTGCTGAAATGGACTGCTGAGTGTAAGTGTTTAAGGAAATAAAACATTTATTGACAGAGGTTTTTCTCCTCTGGCCATAAGCAAACAGCGTTGTTGGATCATTGTTTTTCACTGGCCAGCAACAGGACACTTAACACAATTCATATTTGAATGTACGATGCATAATTTTTCAAAGTTGTATATTTTAAATGGGAATAAAAGTAATTTAATCATTATGAAGGATGAAAATGGCTTTCTATATTTGTCTTAGACGCTGCTGCGTGGCATGTAATGCCTATTTCTGTAACACCAACCTGTTTCACTGATCTAAATAGCTCAACTCTTAGCCACTTGTTCCTTTCCCTTGGAGACTGGTTTGACGTGAACCTGCTGAACACTGTCCTGTGAGTTGGGAGCTTATAGGGAGTTTCAGTCAGTAAGTGCTCCATTAAAAACAAACACCAAGGCTTTCCTGGGGATAGATTAATACTCTGGAAATGAGCACAGCAGTAAAGTGGAGTCCACCTGGATGTGACTTAGCACTGAGCTGTTCTGTCGATTCAAGTTTCCCAACACAAACCCCCTGTGAAGTGAATGTGTTGCTTATGGAAAAGAGATATGATCTGATTCCATTTTCCAGCACTCAGGGAAACAACAGGCAAGAGGAGGACAAGCCCCTGCATTACTCAGGAGCCCTTGTCAAATGTAGCTTCCAGCTATTTCTCGTCTAGATGATTTCCTGTTCTACAAGTAGCCTATGATGGTTTCCAAGTACATTCCCTCTTTCTGTTGAGTCCCAGTGTAGTTTTAGCACCATATGGGACCCCCCCAGTCCCACAGCTCTGCTGCCTCTTGGTTTGAGCATGACTCCTGGCAGCTTGTGTTATGAGATCTCCAGGGAAAAGCATTTGGAGGAAGTGGTATCTGGTCTCTTCCTCTGCTTTGTCTCAGTGCCAAGTAGGGAAAGTGGATATTAAAAAGGAGCTGATGTCTCAGCTGGGAAGGACCCAATCTATGCTTGTATTTAAGTGCTAGACTTTTTTTTTAAGAAAAGTAGAAACCAGAAACTTTCTCAAGGCACTTGATTCTTCACAATGAGTGGCCCTCAATCAGCAAAAGCTGTGGTGAAGCAATTAGTCTCTGTTCCTGGTTAGGTGCTGGATGTGTTTTATGGAGCAAGGTCACGTTCAGTGCTTTTACAGTGAGATTTGCAAACTGCTCTTCAATCTGTCCCTCGTGCTGGTGTTAGAGGCTTAGATGTGACCTTGGCGCAGCCTGCTGGTATAGCCTCTTTGTTTCAATAGATGTTCTGTCCTGTTACAGAGGGCAGCTGCTGCTGGTCAATATGTTTCATTCATCTGTGATGTTACAGCCCCAAAATGTAACCACGGCAGGCTACTCCAGAGCGCTATTGAAAGGAACAGCAAAAGCACTCAGCTCTTTTGATCATAAACCAGCAGCATTTAATTTGTGTTTGGTGAAAGAGACCTCAGGAGATGTCTTTATTTTACAATTGTGTCAGAAAATTGCTAGTGTGTAATGCATTTGGATAAAATTTGTGCAAGGCTGGCTTACAAGCACAGATGTTCCCTGAGTGCACACAATCAGAGCTAAAACATGCAATGGACTGAAATAAAGGCAAGAGATAATGGAAAAGAGAGCATTGTGGCTTTGAGGGGGGGGAAAAAAGGCAAAAAAAAAAACCCCAACTAAAACCTAAGTTGCTTTACAAAATGCATGTGAAGAAGTACAAGCTTACCTGGAGGGCAGAGAGGAGCAGTGAGTACCCAAGGCTCTCCAAGCAGAGGGATATTCTCTGTGCAGTCAGCCGTTAGGACAGCCACAGCCTTGGACTTGTGGTAGAGTAGAACTGTCTTGAAACACGCAGTGTGGGTGTAGAGCACATCTTGTAGAAAATCAGTAGGGTGGGAGAAGTAGAAACACAGAGACAGCTTCCAATCACAATAGACTTGTTCTGTGTGAAAGGAAAGAGCAAAGACGGCCTGTGAAGTCCACCTTCCCTCTCCTGTGTCTTTCTCTCCCACTCCAGAGGCAGAACCCCAGCTCCCTTATGCTCTAGATTAGCAAATACTGCCCATGCTCTTCCAGAGAGCCCCGCGGGGACCCTTCCCTCCAGCAGAAATGAGCCCCTGTCTCTCCCTTGCCCTGGTCAGCTCAGGGCACCAGGCTGGGTCTGGAGGTAGGTGCAGCAGCTTCCCAAGCTCTCCCCTCTGGGCTGCTGGGTTCCCTCACCCCATCCCTGAATGGAACAGCCTGGTATTTAACTTTTTGTCTCTCTATGACATGTCTGTAGGCATGTATGCTAGGAAAACATGTTTGAGATTGTGCAGAAAATAACAGATATTGTTTTTTTCCTAATGTGTTTCTCCTCTATTACTTTATTTCCTGTTGTTCCTTTCCTCTAGAGTAAAAATGCTGTTTGAAAACGTCTTTTATAGACATGTAAGTCTTTGGGGTGTTACTGAGTGACATCAGAATGTTTGTTACATCTGCAGGAGCGCTCTGTGAAGCAAAACCTGAGACACACATGATTTTATAGTGACTAATTTTGTCAGACTGAAGAATTATGAATCCTTTTGTCACTCCAGCAGAGCAGTCCCTGAGTTTGATGCTATAAAATTCTAATGTAAAAAAAGTCCCTGTGAGTAACGAGCCTTCCGTACAACACAAGGGGTATGGTGGAAAGACGCTGAATAACACTGAGGTGATACAGCTATCGGTGCTGAATGAAGGAATCCCAGTTGTTCTGCCCACTTCCTAGTGGTTCACTTTCACCACTGAGTACCTTAGTTAATTAATGTAAATTGAGATAACAGGAGAGTAAACTCAGAAACATATAATTTGTTTGTGTACAGTCTGTGGTGTGATCTCAGTCGCTGTTATCTGTTACTCATGCGGAGAACTAAGCAAGCTAGTAATGACAAACTGTACCTTCCCTGAAAGGGTGTTTGTTTCCTGCTTTAAATTCCCACAAACACTTTAAGCTTTAGGCTTCCATTCCTCTGCCCATGACTCTGGCAGGCGTAGCAGCTCAGTGCAAGCAATGGAATCCATCACCCCATCTCTTACGCCACAGAAAATACTTTCCTTTTTTCACAGGAGGCTGGGCTTTGACTGGAAGTACAATACTGAGCCTGTGGGTGTTGTTTTTTCCATGCTGAGGCTGGGGGTACAATGCCATGTAGGGAGATGCGGCTGTACTCTCAGGCTGTCTGGACAGACTCTGACTGTGCGCTGACTTAGGGCCAGACAGCAGTGACGCCAACGCTTCCGCTTGCCACTGGTGACGAAACGTCATGGGAGAGGAGCTGGTGCTCAGTGCTGAGTCGGAGAAGAACTGGCTGCTGTACCTTCCTCAGTTCTAATGAAGGGAGAAAGCAGATAAGCACAGCATGGCTGTTGAAAAAGCAATTATGCTCCTGGAGAGAGGAAATGGCTTGAAGACACATTTCCCTAGGGATGAGTAACCCCTGTCTCTGTGTGAAGTTCAGGTTACTCTCCTGGCTCGCCTGCAAGCAGCTGCTGACAACAAGCAGCAGCACCACACAGCCAGTCCATGGGAACCTAAATAAGTCACAGGGTAAAACAAATCTAAGACCTTAAAATTGATCTGTCCTCACTGCTTGTGTCATGTTGTCAAGTGATACAATCAAGTGGAGGAAATAAATCCTCCTTTTCCCTGGGCTGCTGACTTACTGATCAAAGGGCACATAAATCACTTCTTTCTTTCTTTGGTTTATTGCTCTATTTGCTTGAATTTGGGAATTTATTAACCCATCTGCAGTTTTGCTTTGATCAGGTCTTTAGTGTAACAGCTGTGAGAGCAGTTAGTAAATAGCTACAAAAGCTCCTAATGTGGGGGTTTAACCTGTGAAGAGGCAGCCAAGGCAGGAAAATGAGCAGCAAGTATCACATCCAGGCATAGGAACTCTCCTCCTGTTCTTGATACAGTAGGAATTTTTCAGTTGACTTCCTTAAGGAATTGTTATTATCACTTGGTAGTGAAAACAAGTAACTGGAACATAGGATTACCTGGTTCTTTCCTCTGACTCTGCCATGGATTTATTTGCACAAACCACTCAGTTATGCGTGCTGCTGTTTGTCGAGCTGTGATGTGTTCTACTGCAGACAGGGAAGCTGTGGGAAAAATAATGGAAATGTTTGGAGGGTTCTTCCTATGCAGACCAGGAGGTTGATGAAAATCTTGCAAGTAAAATACACTTTTTTGAAGTATAAATATGAATAAAAATAAAAAGTGCATTTACTGCCCACACTGGAGGAACAGTGCCACAGCGTTGCGCAAGTACCAAGGCAACGCCTGTGTTTCTAGACAGGAAGGAAGAGTTCAGACATAGAGCATATTTTAAATGGAAAAGTCTTAATGTGCAACCCCTTTTCAATGAAAATTATTGTGAAATCCCTTCTCATTTTCTATCCTTGTTTTATTTTTCACTTTGTATTGGTGAATTTTCCAAATGAACTTGAAAAAAGTATTTAAGAGCAGGGATGTAGCAGCAGGCTTGTCAAGAACCCGTGGCATGTGATACATCCCACTTTTCAAAGGTTTCTACCACTCAGCCTCATTCGCTTAGTCTGTTGTGTTGTCTGTTGGCTTCCAGACTACTTAATTCAGCTTGCACATTAACATCAAACCTGACTGTATTAAGGTATAACAATATGGATGTTTTCAATGTCTAGCAAGTTTCTGTGTTCACTTAGTGAGAAACTGAAATGATCACCCAATATCAGTGCTCACATCTTCCCTTGGAATCCTTTACGGGCTACCCGTTCTTTCTTGGAAGCCTCAACATTCATGATATGGGTGAGCGTAGGCGGGTGGGACATCAAACAAAACAAGGGACCATAAACTTGCGCAAGGGCAAACAGGAAGCTGGTACTAACTTGGAGATGTGATTCATCAGCTGGTGATGAAGAAAGTGCTTTTTTTTGTTTGTGAAAAGTCCTTGGGTTCTTAGAAGAAATAATTCATTAAAAGGAAAAGAGAACAATATTCAATGGACCTGGGTCAAAATTTTAATATGCTACTTTCTCTCCTTAGAGTTAAGCCAGCTTCAGGAATGCTTAATGATTAGTGAATTCCATCTCTCTTCAGTAGTTCAGCTAGCAGGTCTTTTACAAGTGCTACACTTCAGACTCTGATGAATAAATCCCCTACCAGTATTCATGGTTGTTTTCATTACTGTCTGCCACGATGACTGCTCTCCATTGAAAATACTTTCAGCACGTGGCTTCTAATTTTTCTTACTCCAAATCTTGTTAGGTACCTGATGCACTTCATTTTCAGAACCAAACCTGCAAAAGTCCACGTAACAGATTTTGAAGGAAAATCATCTGTAGAATCCTAGTCCAGAATGTTACCAGTGATTCCAACATCCAGTTCAAGTGTTTGGAGCTGGAAGTTACAGTAGTATTTTAGCAAGACACACTAGCTGGTGCAATTACTGCTTTTTAAATGGGTTGTTTAATTTAAGATAGCGGTTTTGAGTTCTTTTGCAGCTCTTGTGCTAGAATCCATTGCTGCTGTTAAAGCAGTCTCAGCATAACCTCTCTACAACACAATATGGGTTTGGAGGCTTTTTTCTTGTACAGCTTTGTGGTATTTCACATGCTTATTTTGAAAATCAATTTCTTTCAGAATTCCCTTAAATCTGAGTCTCTTGGTGAATACATATAGCATACTTTTAATTTGTATTTAGGGCTTGAAACATCGTTATTTGTTCCTTCACTTTTTATTGTGTGAGGAAAGCAAAGCTAAAAGTTTAGTGTTTTAGTGGAAATAGTGTGAAACTGATTATGGGGTAATGGTGTTGAGTTTGGTGAATCAGTATTCTGAATTAGTATCAATTAATTCCACTTTATAGGTGTTCCAGTGTGTTTTCTTTTTCCTGAAACACGGCTGCAGGGGCTTGGAGCCCCCTGATCCAGTGGGAGGTGTCCCGTGGCAGGAGGCAGAACTGGATGGGTACTGAGGTCCTTTCAAACCCAAACCATTCCACGATTCCATGACACAAGGTCTGGACACTGCTTCTCGGGATGGGCAGCGCGGTGGGGAAAGAGGCGCTGGGATCTCTGTCAGGGGATTTCACAGGCTGAGCTCTGCCAGCCCTCAGCCCCCTGCCCACAACCGCTGCTCTGCCTCACTCTGCGCCTTTAAACCAATTCATGTCTTAACCTCTTAGGTTGGAAATAGTTGTTTTTCCCTTCAGGGGCAGCTCCACACGGGCCCTTTCCCTGTGTTAATGCCCCCCCAAGCAGGCAGTCCCCCAGGCTTGGTCTGCAGGGCATTTCTGAGGCAGTCGGCCCAGGACAGCTCTGTCAGATGGAGATGCACCCGCTTTCCCTCATTTTTTTGAGCATCTCCATAGCCCTGGGCTGCAGCAGGCAGGAGCTGTGTCTCCCCTTATCTTCCTCCCTGCCATGTCTCCCCTCAACTGTCTCTCTGCCATGTCACCCCTCAGCTTCCCCTCTGCCACGTTGCCCCTCAGCTATTTCTCTGCCATGTCTCCCCTCAGCTTCCCCCTGTCATGTCACCCCTCAGCTGCCCCCCCGCCATGTCGCCCCACAGCTTCTCCCCCGCCATGTCACCCCTCAGCTGCCCCCCCGCCATGTC
>WAAB01006339.1:0-13740 GCA_013389865.1 Piaya cayana | reverse complement strand
CCCCATCTTTCTGGGCTATCTTAATCCTGTAAATCTTGGTGCTCAAAGAAGCTATTTGTGTCCCTTCTTCTACTTCTAAGCCAGCGTGTGTGGCTGCAGAGTTACCAGCAGACTGGTAAATGCGTGTAGTAAACTTCCTTCCTGATAAGGAATTGTGGGCCCGAGCTCTCGCTGAAATCACTGCTTGGAGCCTTTCCATTGTTTTTATAAAAACTATTGACCTCAGTGCAGGGCTGTAAGAGAGAAGTGTTGGCTTTTATTTTTTTTAAGCTTAGATTGTGGCTTTCTGACAGCATGGGATTCTCCTTCATGTTTCTAAGGGAATTTTCTCCATTTCTGGGTGTGACTGAAAGTTAATCTGTATCTGCTGAGCTACACCCTGGTGCTCCTTTATCTTAGATTTAAGCTCACAATTGAAACAAGCTGTGTGATTCTTAAAGGAGTGAGCTCAGATGGTGTCAAGGGTTGAGCTCCTGCCTGGGGAGGCTGATCCTTTGCCTCCTGAAGCAGCCAGCAGTGCTGGTATGCTGTGTCCACCAGATATCAGCTTGTGTCTTCCCCATCATTCCAGAAGGACAAGCACACACACAGGGTGGACCGGAATGCGCACAGATTCCCACAGGCTGTTGGAGGGGAAGGGAAGGCGGTGATGAGTGGTGAGCTCAGCAGTGTCTGCAGTGACATGTTGGGTAGTTCACCCGGTGAACTGCTTTGCAGCGATGTTACCAAAGGTGTTCAGTAGCGTCAGCCTTGCTGTGTGGTTTCCTTGGAGTGCCGTGTGGGTCACTGGGCTCCTTAGCTGCTGCTTTGGTGTGTTTTCATTTATCGCTGGTTCTTTACATCAGTCCTAGAGATGTAAGTAAATGTAGCCAAGCTAAAGCTGTTTGGATTGACTGGCCTTACAACAAAGGAGTGTTAATAGTTCTTGAACACTCAAGCTGCTGTTTCGTGGTCTATTTTAACCTGCTGAGTACCAAAATAAAGCATATTTAGGAGTCCAGCGTGAAAGACCTATTCCTGGAGTCCATGGTAGTCTAGTGTCTGTGTGGTGCCTGACATGGGAGTGTCGGTTGTAACAGTGACTGACCATCACTTCAGGAAAACATTTCTCACACACATTGTGTAGTGCAGTAGTAAAATAACTGCATTGCTTGTCAGTCTGTCCAGTGTGTGCTGTGCAAACACCTGTGTCATTTTATTGGCACTGGGGAGTGCTTATTCCCACCAGTGCCCTGTGATGTCTGCAGAACTGCTGAGGATGCCGGCACGCTCCCAGCCTGATCCTCAGAGCTGTGCTGGGGCATCAGGTAGGAGACCTGGAGTATGAAACTATGACTCGAGTATTCCCATGGAAATAACAGGTTTCCCTCTATGCCCCCTTCCCCAAAGGTCGTGGACCAGAGGCTTCTTGGTATTTTGGTCACTTGTGTATTAGGGAGACCCCTGGCAGAATCGGCTCGTTTGGACCATGATGATAAAAACACAAATTTTGTTGGTTTTTTTCTTCTGGGACAAGAGGCGACTAAACCTTTATGGAGTCCCATAATGACTCTGTTATTGGTGATCTTGTCAGTAAACTTCATCGCAAAGATTATCTTAAGAAAGGCTTAAAATAAACCATTCCCATTCTAATAATGCATATTTTTTAAAATGAGTATTTGATTTTGGGCACTTCTCAAATGCTGAGTGCTACAGGAGAAAAGTGGGAGGCAAGCTACCACCTGTCTAATAGATGGCAATTACAATAATTAACATGTTTCTTTACTTGGCATTATGATGTTTATTTTTAAACACTTATGCCCAGAGAGAACATTTTAAGTTGATTGGAGCATTTCAAATTCTTGTTTTTGGAATCTAGAGAGTCTGAATGGCAGCTAACAAATGCATTGCCAGCCAGCCTAGGTTTTCTGTAAGGGTCCACAACAGGAGATTTTTTTTAAGGCTGGACAAGTTCAAACAAGTTTAAAGGTAATAGCCTGTGTGGGTCTTTATGAACTGAGCTTTGAGGAGGTGCTACATGTGTCTACCTGGTGTTTATATATTAAGAAATACAAACCTCGCTGTGTGCTGAAGCAGGGTCTGGAAACTGACTGTGAAGAGCAGGACAAGTTTGATAAGTCTCGATCTGCCTGCCTGTAGACGTCCTCTCCAACCAGTTTTGCAGCTTGTTCAGCTAACACAGTTTCAAAACCAAATCACCGTGGTGCCTGATTTGGGGTGATAAGACTTGCCTTAGCGAGCTATGTTCTTTCTTAATCAGTGTAAGTGGACATAGCAGAGAAGATGCTGATGAAAGGAGGCATTTAGTTTGGTGTCTTTGTGCATCAAATCGACTTCCCCAGGAGAGTGCTGATGAGTCAGCGTGTCTCAGAGGCGTCAGAGTTTCTGGATGGTCTTAATAACCCTGTTGGAAGAGCCTTGTCTGGTCTGGCTTTTTGCTCAAGTTATTTCTTTCTTTTGCAGCTTCTGAACTTTACTACGTGCAGAGGCACAATATTGTAGCAGCTGCTGCTCAGAGGGCACTTGATGTGTTCACACAAGCAGAGATGTGTAAAAGGACAACCGATCCTAATAGAGAAACGATTACTGCATAATGACACTAGTGCACAGACTCGTGGGTTTGGGGACTGGGAGCTTGTTTGTCAAAGAGCATTTGCCAGCGCTGGGCTGACTCACCGCTTAGTACCCTCTGAGGGCAGAAGCACCGCTGCTTTGTTTACGTATTGTTTCCATTTTTGTCTGAGTTCCTTGAATTACTCTTGCATACAAAATTAACCAGAACTGATGCCAGCTGATGACCTTCTTAATTTACAGAAGTGCATGACTTCCCATTCCACTGCATACTTAGTTATTTTAGAAAGGAAACAAATGAATAGTAAAGGTGTTTATCTCATTTAAAATGCCATTTTAAGTACGATAGGGTAATTTTCTCTTACCTTCTTTTGTCTCTTCTTTTCGATAAATGTTTTTGGGGTTTTTCAGCCCGCTTTTGCTTGCAGAGAAGAGGAACCCAAGGCCTAAAACCTAATATGAATTTCTCTGAAACTCAAAGTAGCTCTAGTCAGATGTACATATGAATGGGCAAGGCCTCTGTGGTATTAACTCTTCCAATGTCATGAAGTATCAACATCTCTGCCTTAGATTTTTGAAACCTTTGTTTTATTTCTTCTTCCTGCAGGACATTTCTCCTGGTGGGAGCTCCAAAAGCAAACACTACCCAGCACAACATCATAGAAGGAGGCCAGGTGCTCAAATGTAACTGGAATTCCAACAGAAATTGCCAGCCGATTATATTTGACTCCACAGGTAATGTGCAGTTTGCTGAGGGGGCAGGTGGGGTGTCTCTGCTCTAATCTCAGCCTGAGACTGCGGAAGGGTTTCTGATCCATATGGGGTTTTGTGATGGTGGATATGGATGTTGCTGTTCCAGGACTGGCAGCTAGTCAAGGCTCGGTTGTCATTTGTTTTTTCCTTTCCTCTCTTGGAGAATTCTGTTGTCCTTGGTGTGTGCTGAAAGCCTGAGCGAGCATACATTAGTCCTCTGTTGTTTTAACCTATTTGCACTTCTCCACTGTACTTCCCAGCAATCCTCAAATGTTTAGCAGACTAATTCCCCATAAAACTCACAGGTTCTATTTGCTTATTAAGAACACGGCAGACAAAGTTGATGTATGCAGAAATATTCAGAAGTTTAATCTAGAATTGGGAGCATGAACTTAAAGCTGTGGAAAAAATACCTTTTGTTACTTTTCCCCTCAGATGTGGCTTCATTGTATTTTTGCCATTTGCGACAGCAGCACTCGAGGTGCCTCAGGCCAGAGGCAATTTCTGCCCGTTCTGAAGCCGAGCGACAGCAGTGCTGGCATGAAGGATTTCATATGCTCTGCTACACACAGTGATTTCCACAAGCTGTGGCAGGTCATATGAGAACACACTGCGTGTGCTCTTCTGCCTGAGCCATTCTGTGTTGAATCCTGTTTTCCACAGCATGTTTCAGGCCAGTGGAAAAACCTTTCCGTGTCATGGGAGTGGATTAGCAAGACCCACATGGTAGGGCAGAGGAAACATCTGTGACTTTAAGGTCTCGTTGGTTGTAATTCACTCTTCCCTCTGCTAGTATTTTGACTTTGCAGTCTGCATCCATGTAAGGCAACAACAACTGGATTTAAATTTGTGATTTTATATACTTTGGGCTTATCGTTTATGAGAAAACAGCTGTGGATTTTTTTTGTTGGTTTTAAGGCAAGAATTCAGATGTCCGTAATGATCACCACTAATATAACTACCAAAAAACTTCTGGTAGAGTAAGATGAGCCACCTGGATAGGTCCTAGATGAATCTTCCAATGGGAATTGCAGTGCTTTTATCTGTTACTATCAACACTTGCAATGGGCTTTTCCATGTGCCAGATACATGGATACAGAGACCATGCTGCGTTGTGAGGTGTCTGTGCCTAAGATACTTGCTGCTGGGCAAAGAAACAGGGTTTTACTTGTAATTTTTCTTTAAGGGGCATGTTAATTGCTTGAAATCTAACAGTGAAAATAGCAGGTCGTAATGGCCTAAGAGGATTACTTTCAGGCACATTTTAACTCATTCCAGCTTTGTGGCAAGGGATGGGAAATAATGCATTTGTCAATTCTTCTCTGGGTGAAAGGAGGCATTGTGTGTCAGAGCAATAAAATAATAAATACACTGAGACACAATAAAAAGTCTTTTTCTTCGCGGATAATACAATGGTTGGTGCCCTACATTGTTGTGACAACATGTTACATCAAAACGGTGTAAACCCCAACTCCTGCCTGCCCCTGCCTCCTTGGCTGTTAATGACGAATTAGGGAAGACCTGGGATTCCCTTGGCAGGAACTAGGAAGCACATTTGACCTCTGATGTGTGGTGCTAACACAAAAGTGTTTTTTGTAGATGACTAAATGCAACCTTTGCGAAAATGCAGGTGCATCCATCCTTACTTCATTAGTTGTATAATAGGATTTGTAACTTCAGAGGTGTTTGCTTAGCCCTGCAACACAAGGCAGACTTTCATTGTCCCCCCTGCAAGATTATTTAGCTGTTAATTAAAGCACAACACTGATTCTCCGCAATTAATTAATGGGGTTTTTAGCAGTTCTTTTCTAATTCTTTACAGCTAATGAGAACCTGACCTATGAAAATAAGGAGGGTGTTTGTACTTGTGGCTTGTCTCTGTTTACCAAACTCCCTGGATTTGCAAAGTTACCATTATTAGAAGGTTTGTCCTTGTTTCTCCTCCTGCTTCTCCATGTCAGAGCGCACAGCAGGCAGATCCCGGGCCAGGCCAAGCCGTATGTCTGGCATGCAGTGCTGAGGACGAGGAAGAGACTGTGGTTCTCTGCTGTGAACGTAACCAGGGAATGGAGGAAAGAGCAAGTTTGTTCTGACTGTATGAGGTTGTGTTTCTCCACTGGTTTTGTGGCTGCATCAAAAATGGATATGAGCAGGCACTTACAATAGGACAGGTCTTTTTCTTTATCAGTTTATTACTTTGTCTTACTTAACTTTCCTTGGTTTTGGTTGTTTTCCTCCAGCTTTATGGATCCTTTTCTCTTTCCCCTCTGTACAAAGGCCACCCTGAACTCAGCTGCTTGGCAGTGACTGTGCAGAATTGGGGTTTACTTTCTAACACTTGCTGTTGTCTCAAATG
This sequence comes from Piaya cayana, assembly GCA_013389865.1. Lineage (NCBI taxonomy): Eukaryota > Metazoa > Chordata > Aves > Cuculiformes > Coccyzidae > Piaya > Piaya cayana. The sequence goes on along the minus strand of WAAB01006339.1, from coordinate 8,060 downwards.
CTGTATTGGCACAAGAGAGCAGTCATGTACCCGGTACAACCACAACAGCTCTTGGGTAGTCCAGGAGAGGAGGTTCTGGCTTCCGTATGTTAGCCTTTGGAGGGGAAGTTCTCCAAGCCCTTGTCTTGCACCTGACTTTCTTGTTCCTTGCATTTGCCCTCACCCCAGGTCCTCCAGAGGAAAGCACAAAGTCACTGAGCGCACAGTTCCTGGCAGCACCCGATGTATTGCTCTGTGCCTTCCTTCAGGAGGGGAGCTGGGCATCTCACAGTAGGAGTGTCTGGTCATGGAGCACGTGTAGCTCCTGGACTGAAAATGTACACATTTCCCTCCTTGTGCCCTCTCCCAACCAACCTGCAACATAAAAACCTGGTAAAGCACATTATGGTTTTTAAACCAGCCATGTATCTGCAATGGGGAAGGGGGTCTTCCCTTCTCCTGCGTCTCCCAGCACAGTGGTTACACTCATGTGGAAACACTGGCAAATATTCTCTCTGTGTGTCTGCATGTGTGTGTTTCTGTGCATGCTATGACAATTGCTTTTGACATTCTGGTATACATGGTGGCTTTGGGAGGCACAATGTTAATATCACACATTAACACTTCCCCAGTGTAAAGATGCTTCGCGGCGGGGGTGCTGAGCGCCGTAACATTGACATCAGTTGGCTTTGATTTAACATAGTTGTGACGATGTGAAAACTGCACAACAAACATGTGTGGTGGAAAATGCCTTCACATTCAGTGATGCGTAGAGCTGTGCTGCATGTGCTTGTGTGCACATGGCCAGGAGGCCAGAGGGAATCTTTTAAAGGCTTGCAAGTGTCATCAGGCGTGCATTTTGGGGCTGGTTTTTGCTCTTGGGAGCACATAAAAGTTAAAAGAACCAACGCCCAGAGAAAGCTTCCTCACATGCAGACTTTTCCCATCACTGTTGCAAAGTGAAGCTGTGCTGTTAAAGGGTTATCCTGCAAATCCGGATAGATCTGACTCAAAAGTCGTAGGTAAGCACTGAGCTTATTTTTTTACCTTGTTCCTGTTTACTTTGTTAATTCAGAAGCTCAGTGTGCCACTGCTGCAAAACTGTGGTTGCTGGTATTTGCATTATTGTGTATCTTGCCTTCTGGCTATGGTTGCCCCAGCATTACCACAATTTCTGTTGAACTGTTGTGTAAAATACTTGGTATTTGTTCTCCTCTGTCTCAGTTGAATTTCAGAGGTTCAAATGCGTAGGAGGATATATTTCTTCTGGACAAGCACTGGGGGGGAGGCGGTGTGGAGAATTTACGTTGTCAGTTCTTCAAAATTGTTGTAAACATGAACAATGACCTTTCTTTTGTGAGGTGATTTACAAGTCACATCAAAATCACCAAAACTTACAAGTTACTGGTCAAGGTGGCTCAGCGCTTATTTTCCTCCTTGTCCCTTCTCTGCACCGGATAATTCTGTGGCTGATTATTTAGTTTATTTTTTGGTTTAATGCGTAGCAACAGGGGATGTTCTGAACCTTATACAGAAAGAAGAATCTGGGAAGGCCAACGGTAAAACCGCTTCTGCAGGTAGCTGAGTGCCAGCACTGCTGCTTCTGCAAGGCTGACTGGAGAGGTGGTGCCTCTCCTAGAAAGCATAACAGCGTCTAAGGAGCAGTTGGCTCCATCGCCAGCTGCACAGCAGCTTGTTCCAGGAAAAACATATTACTTTTGGGTTAGCTGTGAAAGGAATGCACTTAATATAGCCGGGCGTTTTGTGTTTCTGATCAGTTTGGAGACTGGCATGCAAACCCATTTGGTTTAGACCCTTCTCCTCTCTCTCCCCTTTTCTCATTCTGTAGCCTTTGAAAATAAGCTTACACAGATAACAGCAAATGTTACTGAAAGCATTTCCTTAATCCTGCTCAGTGCAAAGACTCTTGGAACATTAAAGGTTTTTCTGAGAGTTGCATTTATTTTGTGTAGTTGTCCATTTCTGTGCATAAAATTAAACATGTTTTCTGTGCAAGAAGAGGATCAAAAGCTCCTTGAGCCATACAGCAAAATGGTGAGGAGGAGGAAGGTGGTCAGATGTGCTTTTTAGGAAAATCAGCAACTTATCATCATGTTTTTATTTGTTGACTGGATTTTACAGTTTGGCATACACTAACAACAGGGCGGGTGCACTTAGCTAATTGGCTGACACGTAGAGAAATACCTCTGTTATTCAGGCATGGAATTGTAGAGAGCGGGATGGCTCTGGATTTTCATTCTGACAAACAAACAGTAAATTCTTCAGGGACCCATGTAAGCACTTGGAGTCAATTAGGCTCTACACATGTTGTCAATATGAGCAATTAACATAAACCGAACAAGTTTCCCATGTGCTGCTTTTCGAAAAGAAAACAATCTTCATGATGATTCACATTATTTTACTTTTCACCTTTGGGGTCCCAGCTCTTCATCAGGCAAGAACAGCAAGAAGTGGGTTGGTAGAAACAGCCTTTTGTTGTGCCTCCATGGCTATCCATAAAAATGGAACAGAACGGGTTTGTGATGATCAAGTTTCTCTTGCAGTTTGTTAATGACACAGCTTTCAGAATGGTACCTTCCTCAGTACGGGATGCTTGAAAGTGCGGCTCTTCATGTTAGCATCGCACAGAGAAGTACTGAGCCTCTTTCAAGAGCTGCTGCCTTTAGAATAATCTGATGAAATGCTAACAGCTCTACAAACTGTTACAAGAGGAAATACACTCACAACAGCTTTGAACTTGTATGCTAACGAGCTTTCGGTTTTTGGGGCAGATTTCAATTTCAGCACAGAAGGATCTGCTTGCTCAGACTGTGCATTGTTTCGCGCTGCTGAGACACGTCCTTTAACAGACTGACGCGTGGCTGAGTTGTTCCTCCTTTTGGCCCAAGCCTTCCCTGCTGCTTGCATTCTCTGATTCAGATCTCGAAACTCAAGACTGGGCAAACTTCCTAAAGCTCCTGAAAAACTAAGAGCATCTCAGCTCTGTGTTGTGTGTTTTTGCTGCTGTGGAAAAAAAATTCAGCGTAGCCTCTGAAAGTGTCAGGCGTTATCGCTTTGACAGTTGTACTGTCCCTCCTCTTCCCTCTTCCCATCTGTTTTGAGGCACCAGAATTTTTAGAGAAATGGCTTGTTCTTACATATTTGTGGATGAAATTCTTTTAAGACTGGTTATTTTGATCTATGCTAAAAGAGGAGAAAGAAACTTTTGACAAGGAAAACATTTATAAAAACTGTCCTGATTCCTCTTTGCATTTCAACTTTTTTTTTTCCCCTATCCCCAAGTGGGTGATTCTAAACAATAGAAGCCTTTGTTTGGAAGCCTAAACCACCAGTTTGGCATGGCTGTATCTCTCTGTGACCTATTTAGTTTGACGTGGGTATTTGAGCTGCCTTGTGCAGCTCCGTGCTGTAGCGTAGGGTCTGCGGATGCTGGGAAGCTGTGACTGGAGCGGGTGTCAGGAGCTTTTGTTTGCATTTGGGAGACTTCGATCACTTGTACAAATGAGTCAGTTGTTCATAACTCCATCTTTTCCACTTATGGAGTAAGGAAGTGTGGGATAAGTCTATATTTTGTGAAAACAGCATGCTTTAACCAAGTACTGTGTTATTTGTATCCGATTGCTTTATTTGCTCTACGGTGTAATCTGCATAGAGATTTCAGTCTCAAAGACTGTTGGTTTAGTCAACAAAAAGCCAGTGATTTTGTGAAGACCATTCATTCATTAGTAGTAACAGGAGTGGATTTTCATCTCAGTCTGTTATTCCACCAGTCCTGCTCAAGTTTGGTGTTTATATCGGGTGCGTGGGTACAACTGTTGTCTGAGTTTGACTCTGGGTGCCCCTCTAAACATCAGAGAGGTCAGCAGCACGTATAAAGCCTCCTCCACATGTCAGTATAGCTGACAGTGGAGAAACTGCTGTGCTTTTGTGATGAGGTGGGCTCCCCCAGGAGTGCTGTTGGCTCTGTATGTGCAGCTGGATCACAACTGTATGACTAGTCAGCTAAAAAAAGTGCCTTACACAGGCAGAGGGATCAGATGCTTCTGTTCCAGCACTGCCCTGGGGAAGAAGCAGGGCTGGTGACTCGGAAGAGGGGAGGGCAGCAGTGGGAAGCTTTGTCTCTCTGAGTCATTAACAAAACACTGTGGCCAGCCCAGGACTGCTGCACCATCATCTGCCTCATGGCTGGGGAGTTTCCAGTGCAGATAAGGCTGTGCTCGCTCCCCCCCGCCTCATTAACGTCGAAATGGAAAATAACAAGTGCTCTACCACAGAACGTTCTCCTGTTATGAAAACAGTGCTCTTGTGTGTTTTATAGGGTTGTCTTTCAGTTAGCTGCATGAAGTTTCCCTTTACCTGAAGGGGCAACATCATCTATTTTGAATTGGAACAGTTCTTGAGACATTCCATTCAAAACTGAAAATAATTAAGAAGTACACCTATGGCAGTAAGGCTACATCAATATGTTGATAGGGCTCGATAGCTACCTGCATTTTTAAATCATCCCTGCTTTGTTGTCAATACTGGTTCTAAAGGGCATGATGAAGGCTTTGGGGATTTTTTGTAACGACTACTGAAAAGTTATGATAAAATAATAAAGGGTCTTTATACTCAAACACAGAAATACTGAAGCATCTTCCCATGACAAAATTACTTTATAGCTAAAACGCCTTATTTAGTTCTGCTTTGCCTTGGTAAGGGCTCACGTTTCAGTGTTCCTTGTGTTTGTTTTCCCCAGCCAAGAACAGAAACACAAATGGTTTCTCACTGAAAGCAAGGGGATTTCTGATGACAGGGTGTTTTGCTGATTTCCTCATAAAATTAGTTTCTACTCTGGACCTGAGGGAAGGGCTCGTGATCACTTTACATGGGGCTCTCCTTGGGACAGTTCAGAACAGGAGTAGGTAAATAAACATTACTTGTCTTCTTTAATAGGGACTTAACATATAATTTGAGAAATCTTTGTTTCCAATCTACACACCTTCTACTTGGCCAGGGTTTTGTGACTTGGTGCATTTCCCTGTGCTACAGCCAGTCTCACACTGAACAGCAGCTCCTCTCCTCTGAGAGACACTGACTGCAGATCATGTTCGTTTGCTTTCTGAAGAGTTTAGGTTTTTTATACACTGTCTCCTATCTTTTCAAGTCTAGATGTTTACCTATTAAAATAAAATGGCAGAGAGGTTTCCAGTGTTATCCTCAATTTAAAGCCGAGTCGAGGCTTTTTTCAATACTGCAGAAAAATAATTTTGTCCCCTCAAGACTGAGGGAGAGAGAAGTTTTTGTCACTGCCATACTGGGTGTGCAATGTTCCTTGGGTAGCTCCTGTAGTTTAGGAACGCCGAGGGAAAATGCAGAGAGGGACTGTTTGGGCAGCACATGCCAGTTAAATCACTGGTTCCCTTCTCCAGTGCAACCAACAGGAACCGTGGGTAGATGGCACCAGTAGCAAGTCATCTGCCTTCTTTTAAAGCTTTGATTGCTTTATGCTGTCTCAGCTGGTGCATTCAGCTGCACCTTGAAGGAACTGATTTCCTTAATAGCCGTGATAAAATCAGATTGCTGACAGTGCCGAATGGCCTTCCCTGGTGTTGCAAAGCCACCGTTCCTTCTGCATGCTGCCTGTTGTTTCAAACTTCAGTGGGAACTTAATATCTTAGACACTTCTAGCACAATGGCATTCTGCTTTATGCTCTAAAATGGCAATACGGCATTTCTTTTTAGTCATAGAGACATAGCACTGTATAAACAATAGGAGAGAGAGGTGTAAATGCCATGCTGTAACTATTCCCCAGTTCGGTATTGCTTAAAGCCTTGCTTGTCAATTAAAGTAGAGAGATTTCTTTGTACTTGAGAGTTTCTGGACAGAGGGTAGAAGGCAGGTCTGTATTCTAGGCTGCATAACCCCAGGTGCGGTTATAAGCAGAAAGAACCCCAATTTGACCATGAGTCTATGTAGTTCTAATCCAAAAAGCAAAAGCAGTGTGGATCCTTGCTTGTTTTGGCTGACTCTGCAGCTGAGAATCACTTTTGTCGTCCATTCCATGGGATTTTCCTAATGGTTTCTTGAGACAAAGAATTCTTTTCAAGGTGTGAGAGAAGCAGGAAGTTTTTGATTCTGGTACTGCCAGGTCTCTGACTCACAGCCGGGTTGGGTCTGGGGTTTCCCACACTCTGGGGAGGGATGCTTGGCTGTGACTTCATTGACTCCTCCAGTGTCCAGCACTGCGAACTGGTGAGGTAGTTGACTGCTTAAAAGGAGAGTTGCATCCATCTTCTTATGAGAAGGTTCCTGTTGCTGTTTTGCGTGATAGTACGTGAGAAACGGTAACTCACTGGACGACCTTTAAGACTCACACTTGCACTAATAGCAGTCATTGAATTGCTTTTGCAACCAAACTTGCTAATGCATTACTGGCAGCTTGCTGCTACTGCAGTGATGCTCATAATAGAGATGTCAGCACTTGGCAGAAGAGTAGAGGAACTTCTGACTCGATTCTAGCCAAGGGCAAAACTCGCCTAGTCTAACCAGGGCAGCTTTTCTTCTCAAAGTGTTAGTCCTCACTTGGCTGTGACACTGATTCTTGAGCAGTGCCGTCATCGGACTCGAGAGTCAAATATCTCGAGTATGAGGTATTTGCTGTGTTGCTGTAGAAGATGCTGTAAACATTGTGCTCTTACTGGAAATTAGGATTGTAGAAATGCTTCATACATAAAAATATGTGTTTGGCCCTGGGTGTAAAAATAAATAACTAATAAATTCTTTTTAAAACATATTTCCATGGGAGCAGGATATCCTCCAGTGTCACTGTTCTCTGCTTTTCTCTGTACCCATCAAAATAAATTACTTTGGTTTTTTTTAATATTCTTACCGTACGGTTCCCTGTGAAATGACTCTACCTTTTCATTTTCTTTGTAGGGAACAGAGATTTTGCTCCTGATGATCCATTGGAATTTAAGTCTCATCAGTGGTTTGGAGCCTCTGTGAGATCCAAAAATGATAAAATTCTGGTAGGTTTTTGATGTCATTCACATACCTCAGAACACGGATATTGTAGCGGGGGAAAAATGGAGAGATCTGGGTAACTCAGAAAGTAAATTAAACTGCACTGATCAGCATAACTTCTCTTTTTTGGAACTTATCAGATCACCGTCCCTTAACTCTTCAGCAAAGGTTGTAGCTTTGTCATCTGCTTTGGAGGAAAGTAGCAGAATGACTTAGCCAAAGTCAGAATGTGTTATAAATTCTTGAGGAAATCTTTACAGCTGTTGCTTTGGAAAATATTTCTAAGATTCTTGTGATAAAGCAGCTATTTCTAAAAATCTGGACTGGTGCTACTTCTGCCCCAGCGTGGATGGTGTAAATCTCTAGTAACACAGGGTACCTCTGCCACTATTTTTTTCTGGTTACTGTTCTGTAAAAAATAGGAATTCCATTGTGTAATTCTGTTCCCCCACCTGAAGAGGAGTTTGTTCCCTCACTGCCCTCTGTTCCTCCATAGGCCTGTGCCCCGTTGTACCACTGGAGAACGGAAATGAAACAAGAGCGAGAGCCTGTAGGAACCTGTTACCTGCTTTCTGGATCGAAATCTGTGGAATACGCACCCTGCAGGTCCAGTAAGTGTGGAGCCCTTGTGTTGTTTGTCTGTGTTATCCTGTGCAACATTTGCAGTGGGATGTCGTGCAGGCGTTTCCCCCTTCCAGGTAACAGCCTTGTAGCAGTTAGAAAAACACCTAAGAGAGGTCCAGACACCTGAGGCTCCCCCAGCTGGTGGTCAGGATGCAGACCTGGCTTTCTAAACTGCAGGGCAGAGGAAAATTTTAGATCCAACTATTGTTGGAATTGAGGTTTTCAGTTTTTGGATGGATCACTTCTGTAGTAACTGCTTGAGCAAAATTCTGTAGTAAGTGCCTTTTCAAAGTCCAACTCTAGAATTTTCTGAAGCCGAATTATTCAAGTAAATCAAAGAGAAAGCTCATTTTACATAACAAGGTTTTTCCCAAATAAGTTCTAATTTCCATGTATGCACGTGTGCGTAGCGATGCATTGTTTTAATAAC
>WAAB01006338.1:22237-42310 GCA_013389865.1 Piaya cayana | reverse complement strand
TTGCCAGCCGGGAACTGGCCTTTTCAAGACCCTTTCCATAGCTTCAGCCAGTCTCCCTGAGGTACAATCTTTCCTACAACAGGGAAAGCAACGCAAATCAAACCCATCACAAAGTGTGATGGAGAGTTCAGGTTAAAGGAGGCTGCTGCTTCAGCATTTACTGAAAAGCTCAACAACCCACATTTATCTTTGTTTCTCAAATTCTGGCTGTGTACAAGCCCAGAGTATTTCCACCAATTTGTAAGAACATTATTTAAGATGTGTCAATATTTTTTTTTATTATTTCATTTTATCAGTCTGGTTTATACATACAAAACCAGAGACTCATAAGTAGATACTGTTTTATTGTCTCTCCAACTGGTGTACTTATATGTCTTCAAACATATATACTGTGTCTATAATATATTGATAGATAAAATACAAGGGTCTCTAATAAGAAAACAGGGAAATGCAACCACAATTTTTAAAGTTTTGCTTATTTGATAGCTGTGTCTCTTGTTTCTTTGCATAGCTGGAGATTGCATTTGGCCCAGGTAGTGAATCATAGAATCACCAGGTTGGAAGAGACGCACCAGATCATCGAGTCCAGCCATTCCTATCAAACACTAAACCATGTCCCTCAGGACCTCATCTACTTATGCCTTAAATACCTCCAGGGAAGGTGAATCAACCACCTCCCTGGGCAGCCTGTTACAGTGCCCAATGACCCTTTCTGTGAAAATTTTTTTCCTAATGTCCAGCCTAAATCTTCCCTGGCGGAGCCTGGGGCCATTTCCTCTCATCCTGTCCCCTGTCACTTGGGAGAAGAGGTCAGCTCCCTCCTCTCTACAGCCTTCCCTCAGGTAGTTGTAGAGAGCAATGAGGTCTCCTCTCAGCCTCCTCTTCTCAAGGCTAAACAACCCCAACTCTCTCAGCCATTCCTCATAAGGCCTGTTCTCCAGCCCCTTCACCAGCTTTGTTGCTCTTCTCTGGACTCTCTCCAGAGCCTCAACATCCTTCTTGTGGTGAGGGACCCAGAACTGAACACAGGATTCAAGGAGCAGTCACACTAGTGCCGAGTACAGAGGGAGAATAAACTCCCTGGACCTGCTGGTCACATCATTTCTGATACAAGCCAGCATGCCATTGGCCTTCTTGGCCACCTGGGCACATTGCTGGCTCATGTTCAGTTGGCTGTTGACCAACACCACGAGGTCCTTCTCCTCCTGGCAGCTCTCCAGACAGACTTCTCCTAGTCTGTAGCTCTGCATAGGGTTGTTGTGCCCCAAGTGCAGGACCCGGCATTTGGCCGTGTTAAATCTCATGACATTGGACTCAGCCCAGCAGTCCAACCTGTTCAGATCCCTTTGCAGAGCCTCCCTACCCTCCAGCAGATCCACACTTCCACCCAGCTTAGTGTCGTCTGAAACTTGCTAAGGGTGCACTCAATGCCTTCATCCAGGTCATTGATGAAGACATTGAACAGGGCTGGACCCAGCACTGAGCCCTGGCAAATCCCACTTGTGACTGGCCTCCAGCTGGATTTAACTCCATTTACCACCACTCTCTGGGCCTGGCCATCCAACCAGTTTTCCACCCGGGAGAGTGTGTGCCTGTCCAGGCCAGAGGCTGACAGTTTCTGTAGCAGAATGCTGTGAGAAACTGTGTCAAAGGCTTTGCTGAAGTCCAGGAAGACCACATCCACAGCCTTTCCCTCATCCAGCAGCCGAGTCACTGTGTCATAGAAGGCGATCAGGTTGGTTTGGCAGGACCTGCCTTTTGTAAACCCATGTTGACTGGGCCTGATCACCCAGTTCTCTTGCATGTGCTTCATGATAGCACTCAAGATCACCTATTCCGTGACTTTCCCTGGCACTGAGGTCAGGCTGACAGGCCTATTTGATTCACTGTGGCTTTTTAGGCACTTCCTCTTCCAGATAGCTGCACAGTGTCCATATGCATGTCCATATGCTTTTCAGGTGCAGCAAAAGAAAGCACTAGAGCTTTTGAAAAATATGCTTTAAAGGAACACTAGTGTATTAGTTTTTTCCATTTTTTGGAAGCCACACCACATTATATGCATTTTTTTTGTCATCTTAATATTTGGTTAGTGGCTCAGTTTAGATCTGCACTGTTTTGAATTTCATGGCTTTTAGATTTGAACTGGGTGTTCAAAAAGTGGAAACACATTTCATTTCCTTCATTTGTTTTTATGATGATAGTATTTGGTGCCAAATGGGGCATTTTTATTACTTTTTTAATGCTGAGATTACATGATTTTTTTTGTTTTTAGCATTCCACATCAGTGAAGTAAGAAGATTTAGAAGAAATTTACAAGAATTAGAAGAAAAGATTTATTTGTGTGTCTATAGAGGTATACTTAGCAGACCACTAAATTGCCTTTTGAATTTCAAATGCTTTTAGAAGTACAGATTTACATATTCTTTTTCTTAAAAAAAAAGGCCTCAGCAAGAAATTTTTGCACAGCAAGCACTATGTGTGGTGTTATTATATTGAATATGGTGGTGAGTTTAGCTTTCTAAGGAATACAGAGTTAGAAGTAAACCTGTTTCACTGAAAATTCGTTGATTTGAAAACAACAGGTGTGAAACTTTCCTTGTTAAGTTGCATGCTACAGTTCATAGGGCAAATGCATCTATACCATTATCTTCTCTCTGGAAAAAAAATCTGAGGTGTTGTTGACCTGTTTTATCTGAGTATCATTATAACAAAAAAGGAAAGAGGGAAAGATATACTTTTAAAATATTTAAGATGTAAGAATTTGATGCATCTTTTAAAAAAGTGATATAAGGGGAGACTGAGGAAAAAAAGACCTTTGCTTTGTTTGGTATTAGGTGATTCAGGTAAGCCCATCAAATGCAACTGTTAAAGGCGACAAGTGTGTGAACACTTGTGTTGGTATTGATTATTCCAACATGTCTGAAGATAATAAGACTGTGCAGAGGAGAGAATTTTGGGATAGGATAAGCCTAGAAGTCAATATATGGCCTCTGAAGGAAAAGCTGGAAGAGGTGCTGCACCATTAGAGCTACTTTACTGAAGCTTTAGCTTCTAGTTTTGCCTTGTGGAAGATGAAACACTTCTTGTCTAGAATGTTTTTGGCTAAATTTCCTTCAAATGATCAAACCAGACTGTTCTTTTACTGTATGTCAGGAAAAATGGCTCAAGGGTGGAGGAAAGTTAGACACTCTATGCAGTTGGCGCATAGAGTGAAATGGTAGCCCTTTAGAAAACCAACACAGAACTCAGGCCTGCAGGCATGGGACCTCTGCAGAGGGCTCAATCTTAGCGACAGTCCTGGAGACAGAGCTGGGGTTGTGCTCACTAATTTTAGGTTTGACAATACAGATAGTGCCAGTGAAATATTTATGTGGTTACAAGACTATGTCACCAGTCATGAGTGCCAGTGAGTCTCTGTGAGTCACACTGGTGATGTGCCATCTCAGTCTGTGCTTTATCTTAAAAAGTTGCCCCAAATTTTGTATCCATTTTATTTAATAAGGGTCCTTAAAAATCTGTTTACATTTGACAAATTATTAATCACTAAAGTTAGGAGTGTTTACACTTGTTACGGGTTTTTAGAAGTGTTCTTAAAAAAAAAAAGTTAATGACCCCTCAGTTTAATCTGATTTAAACTGTTTTGCTTCTAGGCATGTGTGTACTTCCATTAGTACTACTACTGTTTGCCATAGTCAGACTGCGATTAAGTAGGACCCACTGCATTACAAGTGCTTCCTTTTGTGCATAGCAATGTCTGTGGTTATTAAAGAAAGTTTCTTTTCTTTAAACAAAGGATTTGACTTTTTTATTAGACCTGAGAGCAATTAAGTTTTAAATGCCGTTTGTTTTTCATTAAAAAAGCTCTTCTATTTTAAATCCTTGACTTATTTTTATTAGAAAAGTAATATTCAGCTTTTAAAAAAAAAAAATTATTGGTGCCTAATCCATCAGATAAATACAGAGCTGTAATCCCGCGTGGCACGGTATGCCTTGTTTTATGTGTGGGTGTGTGCAAATGTGTGTATGTGCATACAAATTTTTATGCTTCCATATCCACTTCCTCTAAATTTGTCCTGATGCAGAAATTATGAACGTTGATTAAAGAGTTATTTATATTCACATGCAGAACTGGAAAATAAATGCAATCCTGAAGGGACTAGTGTTCATCCTTCTTTTCTTTCATTCTGCCCATAATTCAAGATGCTCTTTGAATGTGCTTTCTAAAGGATAAACATGTATTTGATATGTTTTCCTCAGTTCATGTATATTTAGTGGCAATGCTACCTTCTGTTTCAAAATCAGAAAGTGAACCAGCTGCTGGAGGCATATGAGCACTATAGACAGAATCAAACCTACAATTAATCAGCCATACACTTGTTAGGTATTGTGTTATTAGTCAATAAGATCTCAGTTGTGGTTTTAGGGAGCCAGTGGGAGGTGGCATATGAGACCTGAAAGCTGTTAAAGTAATGTGTATTCCTAGCAATCTAGTTGATAGGAAACTTTGATATAGTTGTAGTGCTGTTATAGAGGAGCAGAAGCAAAAGTTCGTAACCACAAATGGACACTAAAAGAACAGATCACAATTTCTGCAACTTCTCTTTTCTGATGAATTTTTATGCAGACTGCAAGTGTCACAAGGGCCCTGTGACATACTCCCTAACCTTATGAATCTGGTGTAGAGGCGATGCTCTCAGGTGGACAATGTGATGCCCTGGCTGGGTAGGGAAAGGAGCTGTCAGTGAGATTACCTTCTTTAAAGATTCACTTTCTGTGGTGCATTGTAGAACTGATCATGAGATCTTCATGCTGGTGCTCAAACTAAATGTGTTTGGTTTATGCATATGACCTAGAGGTTTTGTTCTTGCCTGTCACCATCATTGACATACATTCACGTCTTGAAGTGTGACTAACTGTGGTTGTAGTCAAGGAATGTTAGAGATATAATAACTGTAAAGAAGTATTGTTAAATCTCCAAAGACATGGCATAGCAGTTATTGCACTGGGTACCAATTTGCCTGAATCCATTGTGGATTTGTTTCTTGATACAAAACTGTTACACAATGAGAGAGGTGGTGATAAAAAACATGGTCAGTTTTTGATCTGTTGATTTCTTTCTGACTAATTTGAACAGACTTTTCTGTGCTTACAAAAAGTGTAAGAGAATGGAAAAAAAGATTCTCTTTTTATGCAAGTTAAATTATCTTATAGTCCTTTTGACATTTTACTTGTGAATTATGAATTACAAAATTTTGTAGACCTGCCAACCTCTGTAGCAAAATCTCGAATAATTAGAATGCCAGTGTGGCATCTTCTGTTCTTTATCTGAAAGACTGGGCTTAGAAAAGTAGTTAGATCTCTCTATTTCGTACTCATATTCTGTATAAGTGTACTACAGTATTATGAAATTTAAAACACTAAGATTTGTGTTTATTATTTTCACGGTTCACTTGTGTGACTTGTGTATGCATATCTCCTTTACACACAAAATTGGTTGTCCATACAATTATTAAATGTACAGGCTACTACATCTGACAAAAATACAAGTAAGTAAATTGACTTCAGTGTCAACTATTACCTTTTTTTTTTTTTAAATACTGTTTCTGCACATACTTGATATCTGTTTACTCAAAGTTAAAAATCTACAAATGTGGTTTTGTCTTAATCTACCTGTTGCTGTGTTGGTGTATTTTCTCAGCCAACTGAAATTTGCAGGAAAAAATGCAGTAGTTTTGAAACTGATAAGAGTGAGAGATTCTTTTGACTTTGTGGGTCATTGTGGTTTAGGCCTGACCATGAAAGTAAGCAGCTTTTTGAAGAATAGATACTAATTTAAAGCAGAACCTCAAAAAACTTTTTTTCTACATGTTAGCCTTATAGGCCTGATTTTTAGGAAAATACTGTGCTACTACCTCATTTTTAGCTTTTAATTCAGTTTGAAATTGGAAATGTTGGTTGAAGTTTAACCCAAGTGACCAAATGATATTTGAGAGTAAAGGATTCTAAAATGGTTACAGTTTATGGAGAAGATATGCTTGTAATAGTTTCCTGAATCCTTTGATTTATCAAACAGAAGTGCTTTCCATGTCAAAATTCGAATCATATAGGTGGACTTGCTGCCATGTGCCGGAGCTGTTGTCCAGAGAAGGAATTATATAAAGTAAGAAAAGCAGTATTGCAGGAATGATTTTTGTCAGCAAAATAGGAGAAAAAAGTGTGATGATGGTGATTAACGAGATAGCATTATCAAACTCAAGATTGTCCACTGCTATGTATTCTATTATTTCCCTTTCCTTCTGAAAAGGTGATATTTCATTTCTTTGCATACTTTTGAGTTGGAATACTGTGATGAGCTCTGTCTAGTTTTGCCCTGGTGAGTTTCAGTGTAGACTGAAGTTTACAGCTTATCTGGCGAGAAAACCCTGGGGAGTTAATTTCAGACTCTTAACTTATTCACTAGAGAGCACCACTTCTCATACAAATTGCTACAAATCTCTGTACTTAGTGAGGCCAACTGTGAAATGAGAATAATAATGCTTATGCACCTTTGTAAAGTGATTTCAAATCTACAAATAGAAATTTAAGTTCAAAGCATTATTATTAAACACATTTTTCAGACAGAGTAATGAAGAAGAGAGAGGCTTAGCTCCCTTTCTTGGTACTTTTACCCAAAATGTATTAATCCACTGGTCAGGGTGTATTTTCTGTCCCTTTCTGGATCTGATAATCAGCTGATAAAAGTCTTTTACAGCTAATGTTTAGTCTGCTTAAATTCTGCTTGTGTAGAAGAATTTACAGCTGAATGTCTAAGTTGACTGAAATGTTGCTTTACACATAACAAAGTGTTCATCAATATAGAAACAAATGAAATTTTAAGGAAACTTTCATTTTAAGGGGTGGCTGTAAACCGACTATTAGATGATTAGCAGTTCTATAAATTGAACTCCTCTATTAGTCCCTGAAGCAAATGAAGAAGGCTAAAGATTTCCTTATGCGATCACAGTACAAAAATCATTAGATTAATAATTAGTAATAAATGTGATACCGTTTTAATCACCCTTCTGTTTTTAAGGTTTTAGGATTTTCATTTTCAAGTTTCTTTCTGTGCTGTAAAGGACATATCATTGTTATAGCAAAAATGGCAAAATTTCATTGATTTTAAAATCTGTCAAATACCGTGAGGTTCTAGCCGTTTAAGCACTATTAGCAGTTATCTATTAAATGAGATAGTGCCATGTGATTCAGGTTGCGCTGCATGTTGTGGATTGATCTCGTGTTTAGTACAACAGGGATCCAGAAGAGGTTCCTGTGCTAGACCTAAGCCCTATGAAAATGGAAGGAAATGTGTAGCTACCATAGAATGGGTAAAGTTGCATTAAGGTTTATATCTAAGCCTGCACTATAGTGTCATTTGGGTGGATTTTGTGGAGTGGGTAGCTGTTGTCTTGGACTGGTTGTGCTGAATGTTAAAGCTGTTTTTAAAGGGTGGTAGTTTGTCAGTGAAGTCTTGATACTTCTCGACATCATTCTGCTTGAGGCTGTGAGGATGTGTGGGCAGCTGTGCACACTCCAAAGGCAAAGCAAATTTAGAAAGAAAGTAATAAAAGTAACTGGAAAGAAGTGTAGTTCTCTACAGAGTTTCTGAAGGATCACAAAAAGCTGTGGTGCGTTTGGACAGAATGGAAGTGTATGCATTAGAATGTGCATTGAGGTCCACTTTAAATAGTCAAATAAACCAGAAGACATTAGGATGGAATTATTTTATGATGGTCTTTATATTCACTGCAGGAGAAGCAATAAAGATATTTACAATACAAAGTTGTGTATACGGAACCTAAATTAGGTCTCAGGAAGAGATACGGCTTATTTAAAAAGAGAGGTTCACTAAGGCAGTCAAGTAACTTTTGTGCTGTATGGATTTATGGTTTTGAAATGGTTATGCCCCATAACTCTTAATTAAGCTTGACAGTTTTAGTATTGAAATTGAAGGAGCTGGTTGGAAAGAGTCTGCAAACAAGGGCCTCTCTTAATGGTCCCAGAGCTTGCCTTTGCTTACAGGCTTTAGTGTATTGTGGGGTAAGGAAGAAAGTAACAGCTATCTTTAATTATATGTGATCTGCAGCATGTCAAAACAAGAGACTATAAACAAGCACAAGTGGCTTGTAATAAAAGCAGTTATCATACTTTGTGTAGTGACTAAACCTAACAAACATTATTTGTGTGACAAGTGTCTTATGGGAATACATTGTGATAAAGATTTGGTGGATCTGCTTGTTCAAGTACACTTCTTACAAGGCACGCTTTGCGGGACTTACTTTCTTGTGAGCCTGTATTTGCTGGATACGCTATCCTGTTCTACCAGAATGCAAAGTGTTCTCGATAACAGTATGAGATAATTTACTTGCAAAAGGCTTTTAAAATCTTATTTAAAAGTTAGATGAAAGATGAATAACTGTCATTCCAAAATTTTCAACATGAAGTAATTTTTTATACCTCTGGTAAAAGCATCAGTATTCTGGCAGCGTTTTACATTTGTTTCTTTATCACCCAGTAGTTTTGTTTCAAAACAGAAATGTTGGCCAATTCCTGATTTTAGTAACCTCACCAAAGAGCTATTGAGCTATTCAGTGTACAGAACTTTAATTTTAGGTCTTATTTTTCTGCCCGATGCAACACAATGACATATTGCAGAATAAAAATATGAAAAGGAACTTTGCCCAGGTTACATAAAAATTCCTTACATGGCTGATAATGTAATGCAATTTTCATTGCCTTTGGTTTTTTTAGTTTTCTTTTTTGTTTATTTTATCTTGTTTTCTCCAGATGTAGATTTACCTATTTATAAAATTATATAGATTTATAAAACAATATAGAAGTAGGTCTTAAAAGTGTTTTGTTAAAAAAGGGAAGCCACCAGTGGATGTAGAGTTACAGAATGCCCTAAAACAGGCAGCAGAACTCAGCTGCCTCCATTAGGTAAAAATTAGCTCTAGAAATAATAAAATGAAGCTCATGAAACCAAAAACCATTATTTAGAAGTGAATTATTTGTTAAGGTTGTTGGCAAATTATAGTAATTACCTTTCCTTCCTACATCTGTTAAAAGGATTCTCGTGATAATAGTGGAAGGTGTTCTTCTCCTTACTCTGGGGACCTGAACACTCTCCCACCACATCTACCTCTTGTACGGACTGTTGTTTTGATCACCATGAAAACCCCTGTTGCCCTTGTTAACCTTCTGGGGGGCATTCTGAACCTTGCATCAGATCATCTCCCTTCAAAGTACAGAAGAATCTGCTTTGGGAAAAGTGCATGACTAAAAACGTGAATTGGGCACAAAATGCCTCTCTGGTATCCAGCCCAAAGAGGCAGGGATTGTTGCAAAACCTACTGCAGAAGCATAGATTTTCATCAAAGCATATGAGGTGAAATCCTGGGATTCAGTGGGAGTTTTCTCTCAATCTTACCTGTTTTATTTGAGGAGTAAATAATTGATGGTTGCAGACGTCACTCGTAATGTACACAACTCTCAAACTCAGTAAACCCTCTAAATGCAAATACCAACCAACTCCAGAGTCCATGGTAGCTGGGTTGAATGCTATATGCAATTAAATATATGCTTAATTAGAACATGAGTTCAGAACAGTAAGAGGTACTGTATTTCATTAGGATAGCTGAACGGCAGTAGGGAAGCAGAAGTTTGTAATGTTGTCCAAACTAGAATTTGGACAGAAGCCATCTGTAATTTTTAATGTTTGTTATAAGATCAGGCTGAGAAGCAGAAGGAAAGTTTTGTGGGGTTTTTCAGTTATTTGCTCATTTGCTGAATAAGGGTGTGATTTTTCTGCAGTCACGTAATGCCTATGGGACATTACTGTCTGCATTCATAACATTGTACTGGAGTTTAGCTATTCAACAAATGTACATGAGACTTTTAGCCATGATGAGTGGCTTGTTTCTTGATCATAGTAGTTTGACTGCATATACAGGGCAGAGGGTGAATTTGGTATATATGAAGAGTAAAATCCATCAGAACAAGTGTACAAGACAAAATCAGACTGAGCTTTACAGTGGAAATACCAGGAACAGTGGGAAGAATGAAGCATCTAAAATCCTGCTCTGTTGCATGTAGACATCTTACGGTGTGCTGCAGGATGTTATTTCCTCCTTTTGTGACTCCAAGCGCCAAATCTTCTGAAGATAATGAGAGAATCCCTCTTCTTACCTGAAAAATATCCTACAAAGACAGAGGTTACGCTTTTCTCTGAAAGCATGTCATGTGTTAGAAAGAAAGCAGCAGTGGGTATAATATTCTTGCAATACTGTGGTGAAGTATTTGGAGCTGTTATTCAAGGTTTGAAAGTTTGAATAAGTGAACATTGGAGAACAAACTGTTTCCGGTTCAGTGGACTGCAGAGTCAGACTTTCATATGCTTCTTCTGTTTAACAGTTTTATGAAAATATTGCAGTTAATTTAGTTGAATTCTGGAGCAGAGAGGGAACGATCCATTTCCCCAAGAATCACCTCATGTCTGTGGAGGACAGCACTATTTTGACTGTGGTGAGATTTGGATGTGAATTCCTCCTGGTAGAGAACAGACTTGAATGTAGGTCAGCAGCCTCCTGAGGGAGCGCTCCAACTATTAATCCGTGCTGATAAAAGGTATAGCTCCTCCCTGGTTTTTAAAATGCAGATGTCTGACACTGTGAAGCTGGATTTGTTAAGTACGCTCCGAAGACAGATACTTCAAATGTGACCTTCAAATGAGATCAGTAGAGAAATGTGTGGTTGCTGGATAGTAGTGTTTTGAGATCAAAGGAGGCATCAGGTGCCTTCTGCCTCTTAAACTTTAGGCGCATCTCAGTGCAGATAGAAATCAGACTTTCATGTGCACAGAAAATGTTAATGCCAATACTGTTAATACCAATAACTGAAGTGTCTATAGGGTGTTGGGTGGCAGCAAAGCAGTGCTTTTGAGTGGCACTTAAGTGTTCAGGTCGATCTTACTGTTCGGTCAGTAATACGTAAATAATTAGATACCTATTAAATTTTGTTAATCCTATAGAAAATATGCAAAGATATCTGTTTGCCCTAGATAGGTCAAAAAAGATGACATTATATTGTTTGCAGAGACGAATGTTTGCTGAGGGTATTGTGCTTTATACCAACTTGCCCAAAGAGACTACTGATATCTGCTTTCTCTGCCTTGTGATTCTTTGAAGTCACCTTGCTCTTGCAACAAGCAGATTGAGGTGATGATAAAGGCTAAAGACAGCAGAAGAGTTTGTATGCCTAGTTGTATCCCTAGAAATAGACATCCCAGATAACACGTATTATTAGTGTGATGTATTCAAACAATGTGATATTGTGTTACTAAAATGCAAGGACAGACATGGCTATTAAACAACTAGAAAGTAAGAAACTGCCTTGCATTTTCTTTTAAGGTTGAAACTTACTTGAATAGTAATAGTAGATTTGAAGGCGCTGAAAAGGTCTATTGGTGGTTCCTAAAGTTTCTCTGAAGATATTTTAATGTCTTTTTAAGGACAAAAAAAAAAGGTTAAAACTATAAGCCAGTGTTTTGTAGCAATTTGTGTTTATTTTTCGCCTTGCAGGTGAAATGGAAATTTCATAGATTGTTTCTGCATTCCCTTTCATTTTTGCTTCAATGTAGATTTAAGCTCCAATCCTACTACTCTGTGCCTAGAAATTTTTAAAAGGAAAGTAGAATTTACCATAACATTATCAATATTTTTTTATATCAAGCCCATATGTCTAATTCTGCCTGTGAATAGCCAAGCAAAGCATTTAATGTTTTTTTTTCTCTAGATGGTAGTTCAGTAAAATTAGTGCACTTTCAACGTTTATCTGAAATATGAATAGTCATATCAGATTCTGCAACTTTGGAGACTAGACTTCCCATCTCTTCAGCCTCAGCTGACTACTTTTTCCATGTCACAGGAGGAAATATTTCTGACTAATCTGCTAGGCCATAACTGTGCCTATATCAGAAAGCACTTCCTTTTTTTTGATCATTGGGCAATTTGAGTCCAATCAGTAGTCTTTAGCACTGGTAGTGTATGACTAATAAGGTGATAACATCTCAGCTGAAAAAAATACCCTGCTGCTTCCAACTAATTCTGAATGTTGTTGTGCTCAAGTTGAAATGAAAGTCCTGTTTACCCAAAGTGCAGAATGATGGATAGGTGGTCTAGCAACATCTCTAGAGGCAAGCAGCAATGGTATAAGGTAAACCAAGCTAAAGGCCTTCCAGTAGCAAATGGTATAAATGTCAATAGGTCTCTCCAAGGCCCTGTTAGGGTTTATGTTACCTTGCTACCTCCCCAAAATGATTGTTTACTGATGGGTGTATTTTCAATTGAGAGTTGGTAATGGGGCACAAGTATCATTTCTGTGTATACAATAGGAAGACGTGTGATTGTTATGATTTATATTTAAGGACACAGTTCTTATGATCCAATTCAGTCCATTATTGCCTTGGAGAGTTGAATCCTGCCATGAAGTTTCTTTGTGATGCTGGACAAATTATCTAAACCTGAAGATTCACTACTGGGAACTGTGTGATCTTATTGTGAATGACCAGACTGAGATGTTTGACGCATAAAGAGCAGAAGTCCCAAGCACTCAGAAATGCAGCTAGGAGTCTGTATGAAAACAATTTTACTGAGATGAAAAAAATACATCCCTCAGCCTCTAGAGGAACGCCAGAATTAATTGACAACTTTCACTGCAAGGTGTAGCACCCTTCTGGGAGCAGCAGTGGTCAATAATGTAGGTGTATTATCTTGTGTCTGTGGCCATGTTTGTGGCTTATTGTGAAAAATTAGTTGTTTTGAATTCATGCACATAAATTCTTGTAGAGGGCTCTCCAGAGAGTACCACATTGCAGCTTTTCAACTAGACTGTTTACACAAATCCCCTTTTGTTCCTACTCCTCTTGCAGGAATTTGTCTGGAGAATTAAGATCTGTAAAATATTTAAAAATCAATAGAATTTACATGAAAAAATTAACACAAAAATGCATTGACAGGGATAACACTGCATTTGCACCAAAAGCAGCTGGGTATGCATATTTGATTTATACATTCTGTAAGTTTGAGAACATGTTTGTAAGGTCTGTGATCCTTTTGCATAATTTGTGTTGGTTTATTATTGGAGTTGTCACTCTTACAAGGAAAAATAAATAGCTTGTTTAGAGGCTTGGGATTCAATATGGTAAAATGCAACCACACAATGTTTTATAAGTAGTGGCTATAATTAATACAGTAGTCTAAGCTTAACTTTTTCTCTGAATTAAAGCTGAAAACTACTTTGTTAAAAAAAGCACAGATGTAGGGAGTGGATTTTACTGATGGACTTGGAAAAAGTATTTCCATTTTCAAAGTAGCAGTTCTGCGGGAGTTGTGAAACATTTTAAATGTGAAACATTTAAAATATTAGATTTCCAGGTGTTGAGGTGGACTGCATAACTTTGAAATAATCAATTTCAGATTCCCTGGTATCACAGCAGAGTATTGAGTTTCCCAATAAAGGGAAGCAGTGCTGGGGGAAATATTTCAAGAAACAGAACAGCAGAACGAGGAGTGTTTTTTTTTATAAGATGCACTATTTGTTCAGTATGAAGTGTGGTTTTACTCTGAAAAATAACATTAAAAAGTAGTATCTTAGAATCTGATGTTAAGTGTTTTTCCAGGAATTTATAGTGCAGATAAGCTCAAGTTTTGGGTTAACACTCCTCCCCACCTTCCCTACACAATTGATAAAAGTGTCAGGTTGACTCTTAGGTATAACAATCTAAAGTTAGAGTCAAATTTTGATGAGTATAAGATTACAAAAATCTGATGCTTATTTAAATTAGGCTGATCTTGTGGCATTAGTCATCTTAGTTTGGTAAAAAGATGGTTAAAAAAATAAATTAAAAATTGATAAACCAAAATCCATGTGACTTTTGGCATGTTTACATTAGCATTTGATTTTGGATCTAGAATATACTTTTGAAGCAAGTCTCCTTATCATACACATATTTACTGTGCTTGCTTTATATTGCAGAGTGGTTTCTGGAATATGTAAGCTAATTTCCTTTTGAACGAAACTTGAAAATGTGCTCCAAGATTGCACACACTCCTCTCATAGTGATGATGGGTATTTAGTCTACAGAACCAGACTAAACCTAATATGAAGTAGCCTCCTTCCCTTCCTTTCTTTCCAAAACATGTATACGGTGAATATCATAGCTTCAGAATCAACAATTTTGGTCTATTTTGTTTTTATTGTGCCATACTACTTGCTAATATAGATGTAGGTAGTGTGCCTCGTCAGTGAGTTGACAAGACATTCATTGATGAAACCAGAGTCTTGTCTTGTAAGGCAGAAGTCAAGGTTCAAGAATAATTGCTACATTGGCAGGTAAATTGCCTTCTAGGTACTACAACTGCGTATTAGGTTGGAAACTACTGTTTGTGGTGTATCAGTATCTAAAAAAACCCAAAAACCAAACTAAGAAAAAGACAATGAAGAAACCATTTCAGGAAACAGGGTATGGACCATAGTCTGATGGACTAATTTTCCTTAGTTTGTGTCTAATCAAGTGTTTGCTTCATTTTTGATAGGGAGGCTGTCCCAGTTGAATATATTTGGGAAGTGATTAGTAGCTCTTAAAACAAGCCCTGAACTTAATGGTCTATTTTGATGGTCTATTCTTCGCCTAGCAAGAATATAGAAACTATTAAGTAGTTCTTCCCAGAGCATCAGTTTTGAATTTGACACTTGGGGACACGTGCTTACTTGGCAGAAAATTATGTAGATTTGCTGCAGATCCCCCAGACTCCTTTATTTTAGTTTTAAAATCTTGTGTTCTGTGCATTGGCATTGGACACAGCAACAGATACCAGTGTAGGATTGCTTTTCTTTCACCAATTTAATACGGGAATATTTCAGGTGTGTTGAGTGATGTTTTTCCACATGAGCCTACCTTAATAGAGTAGTATTCTTTAAATAGCTCTGTTCCTAATGTAAGGCACATCAGTAATAAAATCTTTTCCCTTAAATATTTGTTTAAAATTGTCCACTCCAGTTCATTATAATGAGTGGGGTTTTTTTACTTGATGCCATAATTCATTCTTTATAAGCTCACTTGTTATTCATCTTGTGTTCCCTGTCCCATGTTAGTGACATCTACTTCACCGATACCAGAAGTCACCATTCCAGCTTTTGTTTGATTAAGTGATGCTTAACACTGCACTGGAGCAAAGTTTTTCAACCTGAACAGGATGTTAAGAAAACTTTTAAACTAAAAACTAGTATTTTCTGATTTTTTTTGTAGACTGTATTTCAATTAAATAAGAGAGTTTGATGTATTAATAAAACTACCCAAGCAAGCAAACACAAAACTGACACCAAAGCCAAACTCCAGATGAACAACATAGAGAGTTGCTTTAGTAATTTTGCTTTGTTGATCTGTAGCAATAGCCTTCACATATTTCTGCATACACGTTATTTTGGTATGTTTGCTGGTTTCATGAAGTGCTTTCTTGAGGGTTTATTATAATAGGCTCCCACTAAACAGGACTTCTTTGGAGTTCTTAGAATCACCATTCCAATGGTAATTCTTCTGCATCAGAAGAAATTTCAACTGCCATATGAAGAGCTGCCTCAGCCTATTACTCCACTGTCCTTTATCAGTGCTTGGGATTTTTTTGTTTTTTTTCCTCTCAGAAGCTCATTAAATATTTAGATTCCCACCTACATGACCAGGAATACATGTAACCCCACTGATAAAAGGGGGTTACAAGTGTCTGACAGCCTATGCAATGCCTTTTTACCCCGTAACTCTGCAATAACTTCTCAAGACATCTTGGTTAGTATCTTGTCTATCTGGATGTGTAGAAATTTTCTGAAAATTTGTAACTGCCCTCCTACTCTCAACTTTCTAGATTAAAATAATGGAATACTTTACTAATGGTAAAATCCTTCTGCCCCGTACTACTTGTGTCTTCCCTCTTCCTTCCTCCATGCTAAACCTGCCTCGTTATGGAACACTCGTAACAGAACTTTCGAAAAGAAAGGTATGGTTCCTATTCAGGGAAACAGCAAAACACGAATAGTTTTGCTTAGAAGTTCCTTTCTGTTGTTGAAGCTCTGACTTTAGAGTCATACTTTGTTAGTACCTTGAGATATGCAGGTATCGTAGCACAGTGTATCCCCCTCATTGTTTGTTGCTCCTTATATTGTTTCACAAAGACTGGCAGTAGCAGTGATTTTTGTTGTTGTTGTTGCAAGCAGTGAAAGCTTTTTCCCCTTGGAAATTTCAATAGCCAGGAAGCTCATAGTATGCAGAATAAATTTTAGTGACATTATTCTAACAGTGAAGGGAAACAAAGAAGGGTCATATATTATTTTATTGGATACCTGAGTATAGGTTGGATTTAAAAATATATATGCCTTTTGAATATGCTTTGTGACAGACATACTGCCTGAAGACTGGCAGGTGACAAGGGGAAATCAATAAAAAATGCATAATGATATTATAAATATTTATAGAAAAGCTAGATGAGTATGACAGGGGGAAGCTAAGAATGACTTTTAGAATAGCAAATCTGTGCTCTAAAATATATTAGAACTGTTCTGACTGAGTTAAAATAGGGTAAAAAGGCATTGCTTAGGCTGTCAGAGACATTCACAACACCTTTGATTAAAGTCCTTTCTAAGCAACCATGAGACAAACTTTGTCAAAGATGTGTAACGAGATAAAAGTTGGAAAGCAGAGAAGGGAGAAGGTTTTCAGAATGGATGAGGTTATTCAATGACGGTCCCAGTGGTTTGTGTAGGGGATTGTTGATTAATTTGCAACCTAAGAAAAGTAAGAAAGTGGTTCTCTGTTTGTGGCAGGATTAAAATAGTCCAGCTTTATCCAAAGACTAGGAATTTTCCAAGTCTGCTAAAAGATTATCAGGAAACATCAGGAAAAAAAAATCACAGAAAGGGTCATTGGGCACTGGAACGGGTTGCCCAGGGAGATAGTTGAGTCACTTTCCCTATAGGTGTTTAAAAGAGGGGTGGATGAGGTGCTGAGGGGCATGGTTTAGTGTTTGATAGGAATGGTTGGACTCGATGTGGGTCTTTTCCAACCTAGTGATTCTGTAATTGAAATATATTTTTGCATGTAACTAGTTGCTAATGTAGCTGTGCACCTGTTAATACATATGTCTTTAAATTGTGCCTATAGACTGCAAGATTTATAAGCAATAGATAAACAAGCAAGTATGACTGGAGATGAACAAATTTGTTTCCCTAAAAGCAAGTAAAATTTTTTTGTAGTCATCTTTCTGTACTGTAGAAACTAGGCCTTACTACATGACTAATTCCTCTACAGGAGGACTTAGCACTGTAGGACTTGGCTCCACTCGTTCTCTGTGTTGCTGTAAACACCAAGAACAAGCTGAGGTTTTGTTTTGAGGAATTTATTCTTGTCTACTTGTGCTGCAGATGGCTGAATTTGCACAGTCTGCAAAAGCTCCAAGAAAAGCACATAATGAAAGAGAAAATAATACTAAAAATGGAAGGAAGTATGCAAGAGATCAACTTGTTCTGCCTCTAACAAAAAGGCAACAAAAGCTTCCTCAGTGGAGATTTCCATATCTAGTGACAAGTTATTTTTGCTGCTGAATTCTTGCTTGCAGAATTCTTTTCCTTTAGTCCAAACAGACCACAATTTTGTTAATGGTTGGGTCAGGGTGCTAATTATCTTTGTGAAAAATGCATAGGCAGACAGTCTAGAAGATAGAAGCTTCCTAATTTGTTAAGGGCTTTTAAAGATAAATGGCTTTGAAGTAGATTTGTTTTCAAATGAATAGCCAGTAGAGTGCTCAGAGCATTGGTGTAGTGACCTCTCATCAGTTTTTCTCAGAGTGATGGATGTTGCATATTCTATCCATTGACATGGTCTTTGCTATCAGAAGTCCCTGTTTATTAACAGTTTTTAGGGCAATGGCTGTAAATTATTGCAGCCCAATTTTATTACTGTTTTACATCTACTGAGAACTCAGCCCTATTTGCAGCTTTATATTAACTCAGTGAGCACCATTAGAATATTGACATTTAGGCTCATTTTGGTAGTATTAATCACAGCATTTTATCATGCATTAATTGCAGTGGTTTCAAATTCCTGGAACATTCACTTTTGTACAAGGAGGAGATGGTAATTTCCATTCTTTCCACTTTTTCAGCCCATAACTGCTTAAACAAACCCCCTAACAACTCAAAGCGTGTGCCCCCCCCAATTGTATGTGCTGGGGGTATCTACCTCTTTGTTTTTCTGCTGCAACTGAACTAGTAAGAACCACCAGCTCTCTGAAAAACCACCTCTGAAGTCTCCTTGTGGACACCCATAGCCAAACTTTGGCTTAAAACCATGTTATATATTAACAGGAGTCCTCCCAATGTGCAAAAAAAAGCTTAAAAGTCTACTGTATTTTTATATGCTGATATGAGTTAAGTGTCTAAAACAGACACAGAAATGCCTTTTGTGATTCATCAGCAGGAATAGGTTTAGAACACCTGTGTCTGTTTGAATTATTGTAACAGTAGAAGAACCTATGATGTTTGCTGGCTCTCTTTGGTGGAGGGCACCACTAGATGATTATGTTTAACATAAGGAGTTGGCAGCCTTTCTCACTTAATTATTAGGAGATCTGCTGCTGAGATCCCATTTTGCGAGGCAGCTGAAAACTGGTACTTGGTTTAAATCTATTGTTTTCAGCTCTTCTTTTAAAGTTCAAGGACAATGCAAAACTATTCAGACTAGGAAAAGAAAAAGATATTTCTCACTTTTGTTTGTTTACTTGGTCCTCTGACATCACCATTCTTTTCTGAGTAAATTTATTCCCCTATATATACATCAATTAAATAGAAGTGTGTATCATGTCAGCAAAGATGCAAGTGGAAGACATGAGGGAAGGTATTTGAAAGCACCATGCAGAAGATAGCTATGATAAACATGTGGACTTTTTTTACTGCAATAAAATGATATAGTTCTCCTGTAGTGTTTCTCTTAATACTTATGAAGAAGGACAATACTGTTATTTCTGGTTTAGGGAACTAAGGCATAGAGTGGGTCACTGGAGAAACCCTAAGTCACTTGAAAAGTGAGATGCAGAATAGTGGTGTCCCAATCTCCTAACCTTCACTTCACGTTCCTAATCATGCATTTTATTTGTTGTTTTAAAGACTGTCCCCTCTCTAATTCCACCCCAAGATATTTCTGCACTTTAGGAGTTTCACCTACTGCATTTTCCCCAGTAACATCATATGACTTAAGGCACAACTTGACCCCTAGCCTTCTGCCTCCTGCTATATTTGATCTGCTTAGAAGGCTTTCTAGTGACAGAGATTTTCTTTTTTCAATTACAGTGGCTTCACATGACCAAATAATATTTCATTAATCTGATTGGCTAAGGATATCAAGCTCCAGGGGAAACTTGTATCACAATATGATTGGCAAGCTAATTAGGAAGTGAAATAATGCAAATCCCACCGCAGGAAGCCATCATAAGATTTATGTATTTACTCTTTGAAACCAAAGTTTGTCATATCATAAATCCTTTTATTTTAAGACTTTTGTATTTGTAGGTTTATTATCAGCCTTCACAATGGACATAGTGGTAGGGCAGGAGGATTTAGCAGCCCATTCAGACTGTTGGTTCTGTTCAGGTTGCTGGTAAATCCACTGAGATAACACAAGCTAAAGTTTCCTTTTGCTTTTACCAACTGTGGTTGTAAGGTCCTTAGGCATGTCCTTTCATTCTGAATTTTTGAAACATCAGCCATAGTGGGTCTACCACAACTAGATCTGCTCATGATATGAATATCACAGAATCACAGAATCACAGAATCACCGGGTTGGAAGAGACCCATCGGATCATCGAGTCCAACCATTCCCATCAAACACTAAACCATGTCCCTCAGGACCTCGTCTACTCGTACCTTAAACACCCCCAGGGAAGGTGAATCAACCACCTCCCTGGGCAGCATATTCCAATTCCTAACGACCCTTTC
>WAAB01006338.1:0-21092 GCA_013389865.1 Piaya cayana | reverse complement strand
TTCCCTCTGTGTCCAAAAGGGACTGTATGGTCTCCCTAGTTGTCCTTTTGTTATTTATATATTTGTAGAAAGATTTCTTATTATCCTTCATGGTCTTTGCCAACCTGAATTCTAGTTGAGCCTTAGCCCCTCTGATTTTTTCCCTACACGATCTCACTTCCCTCCTATAGTCCACCCAAGAGGCCTGCCCCCCTGAATATGTGGGCACAGAAGTCACTGATGGCAGCAAGAGCTCTGAATCCACCAGGAGAGAAGAATATTGGACCTAAATTGCAGATAGCTTCATACAGAGATAGCTACAGCATTCCCTGTTAATAGAGACCACAGCAAAGCTAATATCAGTAAATGCTGCATCCAGGCAGCAGGAGTGAGTGGGAGGTTAAATAAGAATGCTATATTGATGTGGAGTCCTGTTGAGGGTAGGTAAAAGTCACCTATAAATTAAAAGTTTAGCAAAACCCTACCAAGTAAAAAGTTTCTAATGAATTTCTGGCAGCTTTACTATCTGAAAGTGATGAAACCTAAGAAGCAAGAAAATTGGTGGAGTTGTTCTGAGGTGTATGAACTAAAATTAAAATGGCAAAAGCAAAATAAAGAAATTATAGGGGGGAAAAAATAAATATCTTTTCTAATAAGAATCAACATTTATCTTACAGGAAACCTCAAGTTTTGCCTTCTAATTCTGAACCAGCCTTTCGACAAAGGTCATTTTCATTGTCTGTGGAGCAAAGGTAATAACAACTTGCATACATCTTCATTTGCTTATTTACTTAGACACTACCCAGCTAATGTACTTCATGTCTGTTGAATTGCAATGTAGCAATTTCCTCTTAACTAGAGCAACCTTCTGATGAGGGTGTGAATCGGCAGAATGTCCCTTGTTGCTGGATGCAGCAAATGAGCTGATTATGCAAATTCTTCATCTCTGCATTGCTTACATCAGTGGGAACTTTATGAACTGATCTGTATAAGACTGTAGCTTTTCAGAGGCATCTTAGGAATGATCATTGTTCTGCTGACAAAGTGTAGTAGATCAATGGTGCATTTAGGAGACTGGAAGCGAGTTTTCCGTTGAAGGTCATCAGTGAAATGTGTTAATTTTAATCAAAATAAAATGAACTGTGTAGATGATATGTTGTGAAAGCAGTGGGAATTTGCGTGTGTGTCATAATTATGCAGATCAGGTTTCACTACCCCTTTGTTTAATATGCATAATGCTAATCATCATCTCTGCTATGATAGCTGCAGATTTACTGATGTTTTGTGGAGACAGATAAATCTTTAGACGCTTGGAGCTATTAGTTCCTCCGTTACAGAAATGTAGTCCTTCAGAAGCTTTCTGACAGACAAGAACTGTCTTGTTACAAGGCTGTGAACCTTGCAGAGAGATTCCTCTTAACTAACTGGGGGAGATAGAGCTATTTGATTTCACCATAGGCATAAGGACTGGCAGGGGGTAGCTATACAGTTAAAAGGAATTGGAGTAAGGATTGAAGTGGGAAGGATTTATTCATACCACTTAATTCCAGTTGACCTAAAAGTTGCCTATGTAAGCAGAGGAGTGAGAAAAGAAGGGAGACGCTTACACAGGATGATTCGAAGCATCTGAACGACTACTGTACCCCAAATGGGCTCTCTTTTGCTTGCAATATCAAGAAATGGCCACAAGAAGTGCTCAGTGGAAGGGCTTTCAAGTGTATTTTCTAGATGCGATTCCACATGGTTTTTGATTTAAAAAGATACACTGAAAGACATACTCTGTATTAAATAATGAAGGGAAGAAGGGTAAGTGTTTTGATCTTATTTCTTTGTCCCACCTTTCCTCTGTTTTGAGGGTTGAGGTTGAAAAAGTGACAGCAAAATAAACGTGCACGGTTACTGAATGGAATTAGTACCTTGTGTGTGTTACTTTTATGCTGTGTTCTGTTAATCAGACTTTTTTTATCTGTTCCTTGGAATTTGAAGGCTTCCTTTTGCAATCAGACCCGTGTAAGAGTGACCCTAGGGACATGTAGTGCTTCTTATTGTAACATTAATGAGCCCTGAACAGTAGTGCTTCAGTGAAGGGTTGGAATAAGAAGCTGTATAAAACTGAGTGGACCACAGACTGCCTTGCTTGACACTACCTCAATGGGTTCCTGTCCTCTGAGCATAACTGTGTTGAAAGCAATTACTGGTGCTGTAAATAGTTTTTCAAAGAGTGTGTGAGAGTTAGGAGCAGAAATTCTATTTAAGCTAATAAGACTTTCACTGATAGGTTTCTTCCAGAAATAAGTGGGTATTTTCTGTCTAAGTAAAACGTCAAAGAAAAGTGGTGACATAGTGAAAACAAAATGTTTTTCATCAAAACATCTCAGCTTCAGTAAACCTCAGTGAATCCAGGACAAGTTTTTCACCTGACTAGTCACCATCCTAGTGGACTACTGTAGGTATCGGCAATCTTATGCCGCCTGGATCCTGCTGCTGAAGTAGTCTCAGTGAAGAGACTGTTGCAGGACTACAAGAACCTGAGTTTTCTGGTATGTGAACTTAAAGAAGTTCTGGAAGAATGAAACGCCCTTAGAAACAGTGCTTGATGACCCACTGTATATGCTTGAGATCTCGTAAAAAAATTATGAGAAGAGAACAATGGGGCTGTTAATCCACAGAATATTGCCAGCTACACAAACTGGGTGAGAAGGGGAGAAACAAATGCAGGGGCAAAAAAGAATATCGACTGACTTCTCTAAATTACAGCAATCTTAGGTGCTATACCAAGTACAGAATACTGAGACATAAATGTTATTTTCAGGTAGGTTTTGTCCTATCAAAATAACTTGTTTCATTAGCCTGGTCACTTTAACATCAAGTGAAAATAAAAGTGTGATGTGATATGTCCTGATTTAAAAAAAAATAAATAATCACATCAATAAGTGTGGCTATTCTAGGCTAAAATCATCCCAGGTGTAACTCCTTGACCTCACAAAAAAAGTGGTTGCAGCTAATTAGCCTTTGTCTTATTACAGACTTGTATGAAATCTATTTTTACTGACATACTTTGAAGAGACCTATTTCATAAACTCCATTCCCTGTGCTTTGTGAAGGACACTGAAATCTTTCTTCTTCACTCTGGGGAGCATCTTTTAACAATCTTGCCATATAAGCTGGATAAGTGAAAATAGGAAGGTAGTATAAGCTAGACTGTCATGATTTTAGCCTATTATATTCATTAGTGTAGTAAACTAATCTACAACATGTTCCCTTTGTGTTAGGTACATAGAATTATACAGTATTAGTGCTGTCCCTAAAGCAGGGTGAATGAAATGGTGGAGAAGGGATAGTCTGCAATAGCAGGATGAAGAGTAATGTGGCAGAAAGAACCACTAGTTCACTGAATGATTTATCGGATTGGGTATAATGGGGAGGGGACAAACCAAATGGCAATAGAAGTGGAAGAGAGTAGGTCAGTGAAGGGGTTTACATAAGGGAACACAGTAAGTTAAGCTCATATAAGGAGACAATATGGGAAGGTGAGGTGGCCACAGAGGGTTGGGAACAGACTCTGAGTCTGGGAACATTATTATCAAAAGCACTTTCATTGTAGGTGTTAATGCAGTCATTTTAAACCAGCGGAAGTTGTACAACTCCCCTTGCAGTCCTTATCCTAATTGTGGAAAATATATGCAAGAGACAGGGACCTGTTTTTCTCAGAGCTGCTCATTTTTGTGTCCAGGAGGTTCCTATAAAAACCCAGTGGGGACCTTACCTTGATAAACCTGCCACACATCCTAAATTCCTGCCTGTATTTCAGAGATGTTTCTAGCACCTGGTTTCAATCCTGTATTTAAAAAAAAAAAGAGAAAAAATACAGTATACATTAGTCTCTAGGGCTACTTTGCATGTGTTTTCAAATGTAAATATATCTTTAACAGAAATGACTGTGAGTTGGAAGTCTGAAGCTACCTCCACGTTAAGTTTTGAAAAGTAGCAAGGTCTAGGTTTTAGCTGCTGAAAACAGAGGAGTCTTTCCAGAGAGTAAACAAAAGTTCCTGAGATTTTGATTCTGCTTTTTAAAACATCTATAATCAGAAATACAGTAACTTACTTATGCCAAGATTTTCAACAGTGTCTAGTGATCATAAGTATTTGGTTTTTTGATGTATCTCTAGTGAAGTAACAGGAAAGGGGCAAAATCACCTCTGTAAAATTGTCTCAAGTTCAGGTTTTCAAAATTATTTCTTATTTCTGAAAACATCACCCCTACAAGCTATACTACTCAAATGTTCCAAAATGTTGTGATCCAAAATGTCCTCACTTGACAGTATCATGCTAAATGCCTCTGCATTGTATTTTCCCTTCTTAAACATTGACAGTGATAGCTGTAAAAAGCAAGAAGTTATACTCTGAAAAAATAAGATAATTATTTCAAGAATCAGTGTAAAATGGTGACATTCTACAGCAATCTGGTGAAGTTTCCATCAGTGCTGTACTTCTGGGAATGGCAGGTTTGTTGTTAAATAGCATCTTTAAATTTGCTATGGAGAAAGACGTGCTACAATCTTGTTTTTTCTTAGGTTCCATTTGACCTCTGGTTGAGTGTTCTTATATCCAAGGGTTTACTGACAAGTTCAGTTGCAGAATTAAAATATTGGTTAATTCAGTTCTACTCAGCTGAAGAGGAAGACTCTTACACTTGTGCTCTATAGTAAGAAAACACGTCCGCAGATTTTTTTCAGTTCTTACAATGGTAGTGATACGTTAGCCCCTGTGCCTTCTTCAAAAGGATTGTGATCTTTTTCTGCAATTAAAAGCTTTCTGTGGAAGAAATCAAACAAAATTTGCTGAACTACTTTAAATATTAGCCACTTGTACTATAAAATGTCCCTGGCCAATGTACTAGAATCAACTACTAACATCCTTTTGGAGTGGGCTGATTGAATCCTGACTTGTTGGATTTGTATTTAAAGTTGGACAACCAGATGGAAAGGAGACATTTATGAGATGGGGCTCCAAAAACGTCTTTCCTTCAGGAGCACTTCCCTAAATAATGTCTTTCATGGACTGTTCTTTTTAATGTCTGTCTGTGTCTTCTTATTATGTTGCCCTGGCAGCCACTGCTGTGTATGTATAGGCTTTTTATGACGCTTGTTAGATCGTGAACATGGAAGAACTCCAGAAACAGGGATGTTGCTCACCCTAGGGATTTCACCTTTATAGTTTTGGGGTGTCCATATACTGAGATAGCAGCAAGCATACTTCTGTTGCAGCAGTGTAATAACTCAAATCCAAACTGTGTTAGATTGTCCTCATGTAAACAGTATTTTATTATACTACATCTGTTGCAAATATTTATCCATAAATTGAGGTTTTTTTCAGGCTTCCATCTCTATCAATAGCCATTTTACAACAATCAAAGTGATTATTGGATTTTAAATAGTATCTTGAATGTGAGGCTTTCCTGACAAGGTCAGTCTACTGTTTGGTGACAGTGCTACTGAGGAATGGATTGCTAGCAGCTGGAGGTGACTGCAAAGTACAAAATATCTCCTCTTCCTGAGTAATCAAGTAAAAAATGTGCTAATTTGTATCATGAATTTCAGACACATCTGTCTTTGAAGGCCACATGCTTCTATGCATTTTATGTACCATATGGTTTTGTCTGCAATATGATTGATATTTTGGATGTCTTCTGTTGAGGTCCAAGAGCTGTGTGTAAAGGTAAACAAGATAAATACAAGTGGCAATTCAAAGCTCACATAAATGTACTGAGAGTAAAGTAACAGATAGTTGGAACATCTTGAACGTCTCTGAGCAGAGAAAAGGTATTGTAATGGGAGGAAATAACTTGACTATCCCTGATCCCAATTTTTCTTGTCCATGACTGATACCTTTTCCTCCATTGTCTTAATGGCTGAACTCACCTACACTTCTGTAATTATTGGTATGTACTTGCCCTCTTGCCTGGCATCAATGAACTCGCCTTGTTGGCATTTGGTATGCTTTTTTCCCACCTTTTCTTTTAATTTCTAGCTGAACTTACTTGTAATATATCTTGAATTTGTACTAGACCCAGAATTGGCAGCTGGCATAAAACTTGAGTGAATTTAGAGCAGCTGCTATTAATAAATAGGAAAATGTTCATAAAAATGGTGATTGGGATGTCACATGGACTTCTATGCTTTATTGCACTTTCCAGCAGGCATCCAGACTAGCAGTAACTCTTACTGCTGGCCTCAGCTAAACTACTCTGTTCTCCCCTGAGTAATATTAGACTTCTGATAAGTCAACAATGAAGTTCATTTTCCAATATTTGAATCAAACAAGTATATGAAATCTAGTTTATATTTAGTGACTTATATTTGCTGTTCTATGCCACCCAATTTAGATTTTAAACCAAATTTTCTGCAGTGGTGTGCCTGTTGTCAGACTGCATGCAGTGAATTAATATCCTTCAACTACAGGAGTGTGAGGGATGCTACTTCAAGTGTTCTCGAGAGTAGAGAATCTATAATATACTTCAGGAAAAAGAAAACCTGGCCCTGATTAGGGCTGACTAGCACCATGCTCACTTGGAGACTAAGTAATATCTGGATCTTAAAGCATGCTAAGTTTGCACTAGCAGAGATTTGGGGAAGAGAGTTTTTCTAGACCAAGGCTTTTCCATGGTTCAGTGTATAAGCTTGACCTCTACCAGATTTTCATTGTTGAGCTGGAGGTTTACATTTATCTTTATTAAACTAAACTTAAAACACCAGCAATATGTTGGAATTCTTGCATTTGTCACACATACTGTGACCTTCCTGGAACTGGGTCTACCAAGAGGTAGCCTAAGTGTGTGGACATTTGGAAAAGTAGATCTCTTGATTTTTGTGTATTTCTAGGTAGTTACTGGCAAAGCTGAGAACAAGAGCTGATCTTCCAGGCCTTTTGCGCAATTCAAGTTCCCTGACCATAGTAGTAACTGTGATAGAAGTAAAGTCTTTAGAAAAAAAATGAGACAGACTAAACTGCATTTTTTTTGTTGTTAATTTTAATTCTCTGCAAATCCAGCAACAGGAAATTCTAAGATCTAAAATGAATTTTTGTTTGTTAGATGGATTTGAGATTTTGTTTGAAAAATGAAAAAAATGAGTAATCAAGGTCCCCCTCTGTGATACTTTGAAAAGTTATACCCTGCTGAGCTCAAGTTCAGAGTAAAAAAACAATTGCAAATTACTTTGAAGTAGTAATGAAAATCATAACATTATTACAATGCAAGAAAAAAAAAGAAGGGTATTACTGCACTATTGACTACTGAGCTGAGATGCAAATCCCATAGAGGAGTTCTATTGTCAAAAGATTTTCTATATAGAAGTCTTTGATAGCATCATACTATATATCCTGTTACCATGATGTTTCCCAGACAACAGTTGGAAAAAGTTGTTTTGGAAGATACTGTCAGGAGAATGCATTACAGCACCCCAAGCTAAAAGGGAAGCATAAGGCTACAGAAAAAAGAGATGATAAATAGCTCATTTTGCTAGTGATTCAACAAGATAAATGGTCCTGGGAATGAATGTAGAGAGCAGGGGTGAATGCATGAGGTTAGCATAAGGAAGACCTGTGACAGAAAAGAGACAGTTCTTAATCCCATAAAAGGAACACTTGATTTTTCACTGCCTCAGGCTACACAGTGAGGCATGTTTAAAAAGATTGTTTCTCTGGGAGTCACTACAAGGCAAAGGTATTATTTTCATAGCTAGGGCTTAGCATGAATCCACTAGTAGGGTGAAGCTGTAAGGTCTTGTAAAAGATGGATGTTATCTGTGGTGGCTGATGTTAGAGTCTTCTCACTGACTGTGATGAACTTTGGATCAAACCATTATTTTATAGTCTTCCTTTTTTCTTATTCTAGGGTTGCCTTAGGGTAAAGAAACTTTTTTATTATTTTCTATTGGAATTTTTTAAAAAAGCCCTATACTGCTACAAAACCTCAGCATTAACTTTGGTCAAGTGTTTATTTTGAATCGTGATTGCCTTTTAAAGTTGATTTCCTCTTTTATTTTACCTAAATCTAGTTATGTTTTCAGCCTTTGAATATTAAAGTTTATTACCATGATTGTAATAATGAGTAACTCAGCCATTGAATAGTTTAATTCTTCCATAATAAGTTGAGAATATGCTAGTACTTATTGGTTACTTGGCTGATGGACTGTGCATCCTTCACCATCTTTGGTACCTGAAAGGACATCAGTAGTTTAAGAAAATGGATGTTGAATGGTTGGTTTTCTCATAAGAGCCCTACATGCTGTCTTGTAGTATACTGGAATATACTACTACATACTGCCACGTTATCAAATATTAAAATTGGACTTTAAATTAATGTAAGTCAGAAAACAGTTAACTTTTCTGCTCTACTCATTATCTCTGCTCTTTTGTACAGGTAGGCTGTTTTGTTAGAATATAGCAGTACATAAATGTAAATCCACATAGTATTTTTAGTGTTATATTTTGTAAATGTCATAGTGAGGTTTTTTTAATATAGCACGTAATTGGTTAGATAGCTTGCTATATCACATGACATAGAAGTTATAAAATAATTGGTGGGTTTGTCAAAGGTGTCAAAGACAGATTTTTCTGTCACCCTTTCTGTGTTTCTTGACTGCTTTCTACAGTGTTGCTACTTCTAAGCTTAAATGTATTTTAATGTTATTATTCAAAATGTTGTCTGAGAGATGAATGCACATATGCTTTGTTTGAGTTTGGTATCACGTTTATTCCTAGGCAAGGACCAGAGTTTATCGAGAGTTAATGGAATCTGGACTCTTCACTTTATGTTTGTACTTGGAAACACTGAAAGTTTGAGTCAGAAAAAAAGAGTACTTAGTGATACCAAATTAACAGTTAAGCCTGATGACTTCACTGGGATTATTCCTGTGGTTGACATATTAGAAGTAAGTGGTAAGGTACTTTGTTGGATTTGGTATGAACTACATCTTTTTGGTATGAG
This sequence comes from Piaya cayana, assembly GCA_013389865.1. Classification (NCBI taxonomy): domain Eukaryota; kingdom Metazoa; phylum Chordata; class Aves; order Cuculiformes; family Coccyzidae; genus Piaya; species Piaya cayana. Next base: position 12,124 of record WAAB01006338.1, on the reverse strand, counting down.
CTACATCTTGTCGGGTGAAGATATGTACATACAAGATATGTACAGCATTAATTATACTTACTAGCTGAACATGATAACTTATAAGAATGATTTGAAAATTTTCTGTATTTATTTTAGTTTCCTCAGCCATAAACATGTCAATATATGGGATAAAGCACGAATGTTCAGCTGTTGAACATCCATACTAGTTGAACAGTTCCATGTTACAACTTTGGAGCATGGATTGGGGTTTTTGTCCTGTTTACTTCTGATTTCGTCAAAGATTTGCTTATTTAAATGGGTGAAGCTTTATTTATTTTGATTCAGTTTCATGTATTTATATCAACCAAAAACTTAGCACATAAAAATAGAACGCATATTGTGGCTCTTAACACCTTTTTTCTTACAAGTTATCAATTCTTTATCTAATACACTGAGAAGACATACAGAATCTAACTTCAATTTTGTTGACAGTGAATCATGCTGCAGAAAAAAGAAAATTTGTCATAGGTTTCTCATTCTGGAAAATTTCATTGACCTCAGAAATAGCAGGGACAACGCATAATTTTTAAAAATGTTTTATTATCATCTTCCATTCTTGAAACTTTATGACTAGGAGCTTGATATAAAGGATCTTGATGTCAATATTCCTTTAGTTACTTTGAATTAATTTGGCTCATACCCTCATATAAATCTTGCTTTAGAGAGAGCCTGCTCCTGTTTTCACTGAAATGAAGTTTAACATTAACTCAAATGTCCTGGATAAGCTCTTGTTAGCACCACAAGATTGTTTGTTCAATGCAAGCTTCATTAGCACTGAGCTAATTCAGTGCTGTAGAGTATGAATATTATTCTGATGGAATTTCTTTTTAAAAATCTCAGCTCCTTCAAACTTCAAAACCTTGCTGCTTGCGTTCAGGATCTGACTTCTTGGGTCTGGCTCCTTGGGACTCCCGAGTTGTTCAGCAGATAGCAATATTTTTTCATTACTTCTGAATACACACTTAGCTTTCAACCTTTGTAACATTATTAGTATCAAGCAATTTTCATTAACTTCTAGCTTCCGGTAGTCCAGAGTATTAGTTTGGTGTTTGTGAGATGTAATAAGCAACGAATAATGAATAGCTGGGTTAGACTAGATGATAAAGTCTAGAACATCACTCTTGAAATAGATTTGATTTGATGAGGAACAGAGAAAGAGGGACTAATTATATTTTACAAATCTTTGAGGGGGCACTAAATTTTTGATGTTAAAGAACTGGAGGAGCTCAGAGTGTGTCTAGACTGCACTATTCAATAACATTAGTGACCTGAGAAAAAGATCATATTTGTACCGTGCTGCCACAATGACTTACAATTAATTTGGGGCTATGCTAATTCTACACTTTAATAATCACATTAAGATTTTTACAAAGAAGTTTGCATAAATTATGCAGCCTGTACGAAGATATGGCTCAGCAAAACAACACAATTAATGTTTGATACAGGGTTAAGGTAGAAAAACTCCTATGAAGTCCATTGCATTACAAAGAAACATGGTATAAAGTGCAGTATCTGGTCTAGGCCCTTCCAAAAGAAAGAGACTTGAATGATATTTTGGTTTTGATTGCCCAAACTGTTAGCTTAAATGAACTCTGGCTTTAGGGGGACAGTGACCCTCCCTCTAAAATACATTCCAGCCTTCCTTTTTACCCACCCAGGACTGAGAGAGAAGCTGAGTATTGAGCAACTGAAGCATGCAATCATGCAGCACTTCTTAACAGCTTAGCCTATGTTTCATCTTGATTTAAACCCACTGAAAACACTGAATGTTTGAACAGTCCACTTACTGTCTTGACAGTTAATCCAAGATAAAGGGAACTAGAACTATACCTTTTCCTAGGAGGATAAATATTCATTCCCTTACTCTTCAGACAGAGCATGACCATGAAGAAACCCTTACTAAGCAACAATGTGGTATATTCTCTCAATCTATAAAATCTACAAGTTTAAGAATTTTCAAGTCATGAGAAGTTTTTTTGAGATAGACCTACATCATAGAGTAAGAACTGAAATGATCTCTCTCTGATTTTCATAGGGTTTTTTGCCCTGTTTAAGTATACATTGATCCTTCCAGATGATAATGGAAGTGAGTGATGGAAGTGGTGTTAATTTCACAGGAGGTGGAAAATGCTATCCTCATGATGGGTGCTGCATTTGAGGGAGTGTCTACAGTCATTCAGGCTTAGACCTTTTCACTGCTAGAAAGAAGTGAAGTAGTTACAGATCTGGAGTGTCTTTTTTATTATTATTTTTTTGCAAGGAAGTTTCTACGAAAGTCATTAATACTAGCAAAATGTCCTAAAGAAGTCACAACACTTGGTCATTGCCAAATTAGTTGACTTGAGTGTGACATAAGTCATGTCAATTTGTTTAATTGAGCTGTGACAAATGTATGCTAGGCTGTTATGTGATATCAAGAGACGTATTCAAATTGTAGGAAAGGCTTTAGACCATCTGAAGAGCCTTCTGCCAGGAGTATTGTCTCACCAAGAACTTTGAGCCTTCTGAAGCCTATGTATATCTTACAGAACTGTCTGACTTGGTTCACCCTACTTATCTGCCTGTTTTTCATAGTGAAAGGAAGTTTGCATCTTGAAGACCATGCTGCTTGGTTTGTTTCTTGAAATTGAATAACTATTTCAAAAGTTACAGTGGGAAAGAAGAGGGAGCAAAGACATGGGAAGAGAGGGGTAGAGGGAGAGGAGTGTGCCCAAGTACATATAGCATTACTGTATAATGTGGATGAGGCATAGTAAATGTTCGCTAAATGTCACACTGACAATGTTTAAAGTTGCACTTTTGATTTTGCTTAAGTAGTAATTCACTGCGTCCCCCAGTTATACCTCACTTAACTTGAGACACTTAGCAGGAGTTTGTTAGGTCAGTGTGACAGTGTGTCCCTCCTCAGTTAATTAACAGAGATCTGTATTGTCTTCTGGCTCACAACAGAAGTTTAGATACACCTGTTAGGTACCTAAAGCTGAAGAGGTGGGAATATGAGGTATTTCACTTTTCTGTTTCCTTGGCCTGTTTACAACAAAAAAGAGTAAATGAGTTTTGTGGCAGCTGGTATCTATAGTTTAACTGCTTTAATTTGTCTCAGTGTATCTGTCTTACACCTCAAGTTTTTCTCACTAGTCATCTCAAACCTTACTTTTCTGTTTAGCAACAGGGGAAGTGAGGATAAGATCCTGGAGACTGCAAAGCTATCATCTAATTTTGAACTTGCCTTGGTAGCCTTTTTCCTTGACCACCTCTCCTTGTGTAGGCCTATGCATCTTTGTCATAGAGCAACACTCTCAGAACTTTGTAAAAGCCAGATACATATTAACAAGGCATCTGAAGTTGACCTTTTGTCTGGCAGGGAGATTGCTAAAGCTATTGGCAGTGATTTGTGAAGTTTGCTTTCCTCATTGAATTTAGGATCAGTTTAGTATTTAAGCTCACTTCTAAATCATGCATTTAATTTTATTGCTTTTTCTTTAGATCCATAGATTTGAGTGAATGTGAATGCATCTGTCGTATTTTATTCAGTGATAAGTGCTTGATATCCTTTGTACTCACCTTCTAGAAATGCTTTGACAGCAGAACTGACTATGCAAAAATGTTTAAGAAACAGTAAAAATAATAAATGCACAATCTATTTGGCTGACACAGTTCAGCATTTTAAGATTTGTTTGTGACCCACTGTTCATCTCTGGCAATTTAAATATACGTATTTAGTGTCCTCTTTCAAAATGTGCAGGACAATGGGTAGGCTCTAGTGTTATTAGTGTAATAAATCTGCTAAAAGAGGCTTCTCATATAGCAAGTACATGCTACTGCTCTTCTCATTTAGATATTAAATTTAGAGGTCTGAAAAATCTGTTGAAGTTTGCTGCAAGTCTTAGCAATTTTTTAATTTTTTTTCATAAGTGTGCTGTCTTGTGCCTTCTGGGACTGCTTAAAATAACATGAATAACTGCACTTAGAGCCTTTGTCCCTGCTGATGCAGTAGCATCATATTGTCTGAGGAACTTCTTTATCATGGCAGTGCAGGATGCTGTAATTGATAAACCATCTCGCTAGCCATAGAAGTTGGGAAAAGGATCTTGAAGACACTTCAGGGCAACAAATTTGATTTACATTTTGTATGACGTGTTTCACTATAGTAAAGATGTATCCAGCTCATTCCCAGCTCCAGAAGAATGGCACAATCATCACCTGCAAAGTGAATACAGTGCTAAAAAGAAACTATCAAAGATTTCATTTGGAACCTTTTGGGAGAGCTTTTAAGCCTCCTAATCTTCTTATTCCTAGTTTATTTAGTTTATTTGAGATACTTCACCTAGCACTGTATTATAAAAGAAGAATATTACTATTTTGTGTGAATTAATGTGGTTGTTTGAAGCAACACAGTCTTAATATCTTTTTCTTCATACAAAGGCACAGTTGTTGAGCCTGTAGAGGACAAACTTGCATGAACATTCCTTTTTTGTTACTGAAACTGCAAGACCTCTGTAGTCATTCAGATTGGAAGGAGAAGCATGTGTTACACGCTAACAGATAGTGAATATCAGTGGATTTGGTTATTTCATGCTGAAGTCATTGGAATTACAGAGTGTGGTAGGAAATAATGCTCTGATTTACAGACAAAACCATGCTGGTATAGGCTGGAGATTTTTGAGCTTCAGTTTGGGAAACCAAGTGCATTTCCCCTTTTCAATTTTTTTTCCGTGTGGAGAGGTCAGATGTCATTTCAGTCTCTGCTGTCCTGGGAATTGTAGTTATTTCTTTTTCTACAATCACTTAGGAGCTATTGACCTTGCACCAGGGAATCCAGAAAAAGTAGGATATGAAAGTGGGACACAGACAGATTTGCATCAGGGAAGTGAGTCCTTCCCTGACATCTCTGTGTAAGAATTCTTTCTCCAAACATGGATAAGTGATTGTCTAGCCACAAATTTCTACAGAACGTCACATAAAAGGTTTTTCTACGTCTGGAGGTGTTCCTGTTTCTCACATAGTACCTGATCTTCTGTTTGGGAGCCACTAGCAGAATTGTATTTGAAATCATACTGCAAGTAAATCCCCTGTCTCGATCTTTCTAAAGTGCTAAATGTTTCCAGACACTGAGGGAAACAGCAGAAAGGAGCATCTGGTACAACAGCCAAGTTACAAACATGTGTGTTCTAAGCAACCAGTACTGTGATGGCATGAATATTAAACCATTTCTGGGATACCTTCCAGTTTACTCAATATTTGAAATACAGTACTGAAATAAACAATTTGTTCCTGGATTCATCAGGGACTGAGAAACAACCATTCATTTACTTGTATTAAAAAGGCTGGTTTTTTTCAGAATGATGTTTCAGTCTATTGGTAGTGCTGTAGCACTGTTTATTTCATTTAGAAAAGGCATTCTGCACCCACAGTTGGAAGAGCTGAGGGAAAAGCTGAGTGAGCAGATTGACAGACCGTGTTTTTATGGGGAATATATGGCATATTTGGGCATTCTAAGAGAAACCTTGAAATAGTAATATATCCAGAGATAATTAAGCATAAAGAATGCTTTTTCAAATAGCCTGGAGAACTTATGTGTCCATATTCCATTTAAAATTGGCAAGTTTCATCACCTTCAGCTCTTTGGAAGATCTTACCCAAATCATGTGAAAATACATGGTCATCTAAGTGAGATTTACAGACTTTCTTTTCCTCTAACAATTTAAACTTGGGAAAAGATCCTGTTGTGCTTAGATGTGAGTATCCCTACCAAGTAACTCTTATTTTTGTGCATGATGGTTGTTGAGGGCTATTCAAGCAATAGCACCCATCACAGTTTATACCTCCAAGTCTTACATGGAGACTTTGGGTTCAATAAGGCAAGAGGCCAAAAGCCTTCAGCTGTGAAGATTGTATATGGTTGTGTGGCATTGCACACTGAATGTTGTTGTCTTCTTTTTTTTGTGTGTGATTTAGTAGTGTTTAGAGAGTAAAGGCAGATATACCTTCCTTGAGCTCTTGTTGGCAAAACACTGCAAAGCAGTGAAACCATTAGTTAACTTTTCTGTGACTTCATTAAATCTTACTTTACAGCTATTGCTTTAAAGATGGACTATGGGTGATGAGCTGGCATACCGTCCTTGATGTCAGTTTGTGTAGAAGAATAAATCACAAACCTACAAGCTTTTATTCCTTCTCCCTACCCTCAGAGATGCTATAATAGGAAGCAGATATGGACAACTGCTTCAGCTGTTTCATGTTCTTTATCTGAAAGTTAGATTTTTATAAGTAGCCCATAAAAGAGTAATAAATTCTGATTTGCTAAAAGCCATCTGGTTAATTGATTGCTTTTGAACTATTTATAATAGCAGCTATCTATGTAATTAACAGTTACTAAACATACTGTTTGTGCATATAAGATGCATATTACCATTTTTATTAACCCTTTGTAAGGGATATATAGACACATTCTTCAGTCCAGCACAGATTTTTCTTGAGGAAAACATAGTATTGGATTAATAATTTTAAATATAATTTTTAGCTGTCCAGTGTCTCTAGAAATTGTCTCCCTTCACCAATGTGTGCTGTTCAGGAAGGCTTATATTTTGGCTTTAAACCTCATGCCTGATATCATCTCTCAAATTCTGAGCTTCTTGAAGGCAGGTGCAGTGATGTGGCCTGAGTTTGGTCACCCTGAGCAATGCATTCCTTTCCAGACAGTATAGGTGTGTAAACCCATCTTTCACTCAGTTGAGGATAGATGTACTATGAAGAGCTCAAAAGAGAGAGTTATACAAACACATACATTTTTGTTTTGATTTCTGTATTAACTCCAGATGTATGAGACTGAGTTTCAGATATAGTTTGGCAGACTTTCACTAAGCCCAGCCTCACACCTCCTGCTTGTTTGGTGCACTCCTGCAGCTCCTCAGAGACTCACACAACACACCCAACCACAAATTTAGTACCATTAGGAACTACCACAAAGTCGCCACTGAATGGTAAGGTGAGTGTAAGTACCTCTTCTCAGATACTGAGCCAGACTGCTGTGATGGGTTCTGGGTTTTTTAGACATTTTCACCCGGAGCAAAATTACTTCCGAACTTTAGAAACGAACCAGAAAGGATGCAAAGGTGGCAAGTGTTTCTTACGTCTTTCTTGGTGGTATTCAAACCAAAGTCTACGAGGCAAAATGCCACATGTCATTTCCTTGTGTTGGACCCTCTTTGCGTTGCTTGGAAGTCTCCTTCTACTTAAGACAATTTTCGTGTTTCTTTAAAAGTCCCCGAAGAATCCGGCAAAATAAAAATGCTTAGCTGATCTTGTGTGAAAAGAAAAAGACTGCAAGTACACAGCAATTTCAGAGAAGCTAGCTGGAATTTTTAATGTGACTGAAAGTGTCTGAGTGACAAATTAGTAATAAAAATGTCACTAATTAGACTGTAGTAGAATCTTGATAATCAAAACTACTTGGGTGAGACAATATATTCAGATGACGGGGAGCCTAGATAATGGGAATCAGCTGAACAGAGAGGCAAGCTGGCAGCTCATTACAAAGGGAGGCTTCGAGACATGGTGGGTGTTTTGAATAAACAAGCACCTAATTTACAGAACACAGTCCAAAAGTGGGAATGAAAAGGCAGCTGGGACAAGAATTCTAAATAGCAGGGAAACATCAGCTCCCTTGAATGAAAGAGGACAGAGACAGTGCAAGAACTTCTGTCTGTACTTTTACTGAGACAATTATGCCTGGGAAGTCAGGCACAAGCCCTGTGAAAGTGTTGTTCATCCTACAGAATGGATTCTGTGTGCTCAAGGGGCTTCTTGGGTGCCCTGTTTTTCCACCAGCACAAGTTTCTGACAGTAATTGGGTTGGCAGTGGGATAAATTGCCTCTTTATGAGGCCTAGGGCTAGCTGATTTCCTCAGTTCTGTGGTGGAAAACAGTGACATCCGTTCTGGGGAAGGAGAGAAAGTATGCTGAAAATGCTAGAAGTTGCCCTTTACAGGAAGATGAATGTTGGAGGGACTAAGATGTCCATGGAGGGGAAGAATAATCCAATATCAGTATTGACTGTTGTGTGAGGAAGAAAAAACTTCAGTCTTTGACAGCAGAATGTCTTTTAGCAGGAGCTTTTTCATTCCTTGGTTGGTAAGTTGAACTGACTTATAAGGATGCTGTGATCCTTTAGATCATTTTTGCTGCTGGTTCTAATGCTGCATTTCCTGTCCCTTCTCAGGTGGGATTGTAGGAGAAGTAGTACACTGACTACCTAGTTTAGTGTTTTCATGTGTAGCACTTCTGTGAGGTATTGCCTTTGGTATGGAAACGAAACAATCCTGGGAGACTGGACGGTAGAGCATGTAGGATAAAATGGCTTATGCATAAGAAGAAATTGAATGAAAATAACTTCATTTTGTTTTTTAAAGAAAATATTTTTTTTCCATGAGGGTCCTGCTTTTTCACATCATTACTTCCTTTGACTTTTCCTATTTACTGTTGTAATTACTATAATGTGGGGTTACTGACCCATTCCTTCTGTGTTGCAGTAGGATCATTTGTGATGATGGCAGTCATGAAGCACATAGTGCTACAGAAGCACCAATCTAGCTGTTCTTGAAAATACCACTTTTCAACACCAGTTGATTAGAGGCACCTGCATTAGCTAGCCAGGGGTCCTTCACAGTGAAGAGAGATGCAGAATCACCTCCAGAAGGTGATTTGTAGTGCCTATGCTAACATCCTGATCAGAATTACCCTCTTGAGTAGTCTCTTATCTCATCCCTTTGATTGCTATGTAGACATTTTTAGGATCAGTTAGGCAGGACAGATAGAGGTCTGCAGGACTATCTGAACCTTTTGTCCCCTTGATAATTCTAAGCCCAGTTTGTTGGGGTTTTTTTGTTTGGTTGGTTTTTTTCTGCTTGCCTCCCATCTGGTGCATAAAGGCTTTCCAGAACATCCATTTTCTAACATTTCCTACTTGTCTTCAGCCTGTTTTCTGATGATACAGCTCTTCCTCACATAGGACCACACATGTCTTCACATCCTGCTTCATAAATGGTTAATATTTGGATATTTCAGGCTTCTCTCTGGAGAAACTTGCACTCTCTCACCAAAAATTTACTCACAAATTGGCTTAGCGCTTGAGCAATCAAGGGATGCTAACACCAGGGGTGTCTGACTTCTGCTTAAGGTCAGCCTCTTATATCTTAATTGATAATTGGCGAACAAGATGTGATTCATATGTAAGTGGACTTACCAGGAAATGTATTCAGCTTTTCAGTTAACTAGTAGCCTCTAAATAACTATATCAATGTGAGGAGTATTTAATGCAATTGGTGTGTGTTTTAGTTCTAGCTTTCAGATGATGCTTACACCTTTTGAAAAGCAGCACAGTCTTGCTTCCAAAAATAAAAAGGTTTCCCACAGGGAAATCATGAGTGGACTAATTAGGCTCCTATAGTGCTGCTGTATATGCAGCTATAATTTATGCATCCATAATTATGCAAAAATTTGTGTCCACCTTACCTCCATGATGAAGGAAGTATGTGTAGGAGATTATTTATGCACCTGGACTAACTCAGTAAAATATGAAATAAGCTTGTCTGATGCTGATAGATGAAAGTCATTTTACACAGGAAAACAGTGCTGGTGATTATGAAAGACAGGCTGGCTGAGTTAAGGGCTGATTATGTACAAGGATTGCTGTGAGTTAACAGGTAAAATTTACACTTCAGTTCCCTGCTTTCACCAGTGTTGTAATTAAAGAATAAGTTGAAGCTTTTTTTGGCAGCTGCTTGGGTGATTTCACCACCTTGTGAGTAGGAGAACTTTTATAGGAACGTGGGCAAATTTAAGCCTGTGCAGGTAGTTAACATAGCACTACAGTTTTAACAAATGTCTCAATGAGGAGTATACACTGGACAGGCCAAACACTTTCCCGTATATCGTAATAAGAAGTGCAGTAATCCTCTAGAAAATTTCTAACTTAAAAAAATAATTTGCAAGTGTTGTTCTGAGCTAACTGGTAGTAAGAAGCTATGCATTTTGATGGTTAGAAATGCGCAGTTTCTATCTACATTTTCTCTTAGGTCAGTATTGTGACAGGGTAGTGTGAGGCACTCTGTATACTAGAAATCCTTATCATATCTTTGTGTAGGATATTCTTGGGTTGAGTAGCTTTCTAAAGTGCTTCTTCAGTGGGTTCAAGTAATTTCTGTCACTAAATAGCTTACCGCCATGGGAAATTTCTATATATATCAACACCAACAAATAAGAAAATAGGTAAAACACACATAGGAGAAGAATTACAAGATGCTTTCCTTTTAATAATGCTAAGTTCCTCCAACCTGAAACAGTATTAATTTAGATACTTGTATTTTGACTAATGCTTGTTTAATGCTAAGAAGAAATTTAAGTAGTGAAAAGTCACTAGACAATACATTAAAGATTTCTAGTAACATCAAATAAAAGTTGCTGCCTGGGACAGGCTAAAGATAACTGAAATAGAGCAAATGAGCAGGCTGTTAAGAAGCCTAGCTGATTTATTTACAGGTACAGGGCTTTTTTACTTAGTTGATCATACTATTAGTGGATGCCAGTCCATGGAAGGAAGCCTGGGAGCACTGCGTATTTTTTGGATAGCAGGTAACGTTCATATGTCTGTCAAAGTAAACAAGAGCAGGCTGTTCGGTAACATTGCTGTTAGGGTAAACAGGAAAGCATTAGATTGTTGTGGTAGCAGCAGAGTGAAAAACATTTATGTACAACCGCCCTTTACCACACCATGGTTCATGCTTTTGCACATACTACACCATTGTGACCTTGGGTTAGTTAAGGTGCTACAGTCTTGCACAAGCAAAAGTACAGAGAACTTGTTCTTGGGAGGGTTGTTGCAATTCTTTGTGCCAGTTTGTATTAATTACTGAGAATTAATAGCATAACCTGTCTGTTGCTTCTGCATCTGTATAAATTTATATCACCTAAAGGATATATGATTGTGCTGTGTGGTTTTTGTCCAAAATAAGTTCTGAATTGGCTGACCAGTTTATACAAATTTGAAAGAGGGACAGAAGTGTCAAAAATAATAATGCTTGTTAAGCTTTGTGAATATAGTTAGCTAGTTGAAAGAGAGAGACTGATGTTCCTGCTAGTTCCTGACCTAACTTCTTACTGAAATTATAGCATAAACTTCCAAATAGACACCAGAAAACCCACCTTGTGCAAAACACTGATTGACAGTCAAAGAAGAGATTTTAGAAGTTTTGTTACTGAAGAATATCTGTGTTCATGCTTGCCATTTTCTGTCCCCACTCTCCTCTGTAACAGCTAGCTACCAGTTGGTGTCCTGTCCTCCCCACTTATTTTTTTCCTGTGTTACATGTTCACACTGATATTGATGAAGTAAACAAAATAGAGCTGTGATGGCTAACACTCCTTTAAAAAGATGGGATAAAAATCAATGTGTGCTAACTGCAAGCGGATAGAGTGATAGATGAAAGGAATTGCTTGGTTTTAAACTACGAAGAAGGTAGCAAAGGTAGAACATATCTTTCTTTTTATAATGAAGTTTCATGTAACTTGACTAATGGCAAGACAAACCCTGAACAATTATATACATGTACTCTTTATAAGAAAAAGAAGGAAGAGGTCTGTGTTCCAGAGGTGGACTGGAAAGCTCCCTTTTAAAACCTCTGTAATCTATAAGAAGTCTGACCCATCTTTTAGTGGATCTTGTATACGCCAATTTTGCTATGCTCTCTGACCACATTAGTAGTCACTGGAAATAATTAAAACCCAGAGCAGAAAAGCATAATGGAAAGAGGGACAAAATAATATAATTGAGTACAATAATGTAGGCTTTTAGAAATGGAGAAGCCATTAACACTGCTGCTTCGGGAGCACCTGGCAGCAGGATGGTAAGTTCTGTGGTGGGGTGAACATTTTGAGGTGATGGGAGCTTCCCTGAGCTGGGAAATCCCTGAAAAATCCAGGCGGGGAGGGGCTCCTGACAGCCAGCACACACACACTGGTCTCGCACGGTGCCTCATGGGAGGGGGCGGTCCCAGCGGCTACTGCGGGAGATTTGAACAGTCCCCCGGGAGCACTGCGAAGAGGT
>WAAB01006337.1:252556-292366 GCA_013389865.1 Piaya cayana | reverse complement strand
AACACCTCCAGGAAAGAAGAGTGATTGTGAAGGCAAACATCTGCAGATACCATGCAGACCACTTTTCATTCATGTTAAAAGACAGGCCTTCAGGCTTTCAGCAAAGTATTAACACAATTAGTAAAAAAATAAAGACTTAATTATTTGAGACATTTGAGTAAAAGCATCACCTGAGTGACCCACTGCAGAAAACATAGCTTATTCCCAAAGTCAGTGGTTATCAGATTAGCCCTATTTACTCATCATGAGGTTAGATGAATATAACACTGAGCAGCCCCAAGCCAAAACTGAGGGAACTGCTCTGTCTGAGAATTGGCTTAAATGACAGCTTTCACAGGAAGGCTCACATGAGAAATGCAAACTGAATGACAGAAGTTTCTTAAATTCTACCCTGTAGGGTCTACATGAGAGACAGTTTTAATACATACTCAGAATTAACTGAGATAACAGGATATGATATAAGGACTCACAACAATAGTGATTTATTTCTTTATTTTTTAAAATGATATTCAGATTTTTATTTTCTGGAGCCTTATACCGGTGCATCTAATTTTTAAGCCTTCCTCTTCAGCTATGGAGCCCAGAAGATAATTTAGTGGTTTATTTTAGTATTTTATTAATAACTGAATCCCAGAGTCATCAAGTATTATGACAGCTGGCCACTCTGTAATCAAAGCCTGAAAATGGTCTTTTAAATATATGTTGATGGTAGAGAATCTCAGAAATTCCAGGGCCAAAAAAAAGAAGACTCAAATATGAAAATCCCCCAAAATGCACCTAGTCCTTGCTCCAACTATAATACCATCTTTCCCCATGATTTGTCTTCCAGCGCTTTGAAACTTAAAAAAATGCATGAAAATAAAACCATTATAGCTCTCAACCAAAAATACTGAACTGTAACACAACGTAATTTCCAACACCTGCACTGTTCCAAAATTCTTCACTGGTTAAATGAAAGTTTACAGCACTTACTGCCTTTGCCTGTCAATGTTGTCTTGGTGAGAATTTCTTATACATGTCAAGCTGAAAACACAGAAAATGAAGGCAAATTGTGACAAATCTCTGAAACTACAAGGAAAAAAAAAGACAACAACTCAGTCCACTCAAGTCACTGTTTTGCTTCTCAGTGCCTATATATACAAAATCTTGCTGACTTCACATGTCCACCTTCACACTGCTCCTGAAAATTTAAATTGGCCAAACGAATTAAGGTGCATAAATTACAGTATGAAAGATCTTCAAAATGGTAATATGAGTGTAAGAGACTGATTCTTCTTGGCGACCTTAAACCACTGTTGAGACTGCAGCAGAGGCAGTGTCCTTCAATACCTTATTGCATTCTTGCAAGCAGCCCAGCTGCCCTTGCTGCTCAGAGAGGCCATGTGTGATCTTGCTGATATGGAAAGTAGGGGCAGGATGATATCTCAGACTTCAGAGGCACCCTAAGCCCCCTCAAACTGAGTTCCAGAACTTTCCTGGGCTGTCCAGGTTGAGTCACAATAATGAGCTAAAGGGAGAGCACTGATTCCTCCAAGCAATATTTACACAACTTCAACTGAAATCAGTGAAAATAAATGTTGTTCTTCTGTACCCCTTACCTTCAGGTAATTTTTGTAGCTCTTATGTAGTTCATAACTGAACTAGTAGGAAGGATCTGAAGGAATAAAGTCAATTATTCACAAAAAACCTTCATGCGACTACTCTAAACCTTCTCTCATTGTCACACTTGTTATCTTTCCAGATACGGTACATTAGAAAGCAAGAATAAGCCTTCTTCACAATGTAATGTTTCTATCATAGGTCTTTGTATTCCTGCTATAATCTTACAGATTCCATTATTCATGAAATAGGAAACACTTGACATCCATAATCTGTTTTCATGTCAATTTAAATTCTGGTTTTAAACAAGTAATCTCCCTTTGGTTTAGGAAATGTAAGCAATCAAGCCACAGAGAAATAACCAAATCAGGATGTTTGGACTATATCCACATCTCAGAAAATGAGCATCTACCAAAAAAAACATACAGTAGATTTAGGTTTCCTAAACCTAGAGAAGTAAGTATAAATGCAAGTGTATTTTGAATACTTCACATATTAAAAAAATATATAGAATGAAGACAGTCTGTGGATTTACATGCTTGTATGAAGTGTGCATTTCAGTTTTCAACTGGACATGGTTTACAAGGATGATGAGGCCATGGGACTCATGCTTCAGGGAATATAAACACTTTCAGAATAATTTAGATTTTCTCTACCAGCAGATCAGCAAGGAAGCACTCTGCATGGAATGCAAAATCAGGTGTCAATCAGGTAATATTACATTATTCTTCCCTCTTCCCAGATGAGGCACCACCATGATAGGGATAGAGATATGGATAGGAGCAGGATAGGGACAAATAGAATAGCATGGCTTAAGAGTTAAGGGAGGAAGCATTTAATTCTATAACTTCTTGAGTGCTTTGCTGACACCTTCCCAAAGTGCAGGCCTGGCTAGGCATCGTTACTGATTGATTCAAGTTGCAAAACAGTCCTTTATGCAAAAGTCCTAAGACAGCAACTTAGTGGTCTTAATACAGTATGTTTACCTCAGTAGACTGCCTATAGAAAACTCCCATTTCTAATTCTAATCAAGCATATTGCTATTTTTAGCATACATATTAGCATTATGCAATTGCAATATAAACATTTCGTAGGTGCCATATGGACACTGACAAAACCCACAGTGCCTGCTCAAAGGCTCTGCCTCCATCTTTAACACATGAGTAATCCCTCTGATATCATTAGCTGTATGTGCACAATGATACCGGCAAGCTCCACAGTGCTCTCTAGTCAAGTGAAATGGAGCAATGCTGACTTACCCTGCCTGAGGTTATTTCCATCCTTATATAAGCCTTTGTATTAGGTAAAATATAAATAAATCAAACATTGGAAAAACAGGGAGAAAATGAGGAAGGTAGAAAGAAAACACAGAAACGGATTTACACTTGTTTACCAGGAGTTGCACAAACGACAGTTTATGTTTTTTAGAATTTGTGTTTAAGTAATATTAAAGCCTAGATAATTAATATATAACACAGTATTTTTAAAAGTTACTGTATTTGATTTTATGTGTTTGGGGTTTTTTTAAACCTCACTCTGGATAGCTGTTATCTCCCTGGGCCATAAAATAGTAGAACTTCACAACTTAAAAATGTGTTAAGAAATTAATTCTGAACAGCTAAACTGGGAAATATGAACAACTGAATGTGAAAAATTATCTGTCTTGTGCTGTCTCAGCCATGTTGGGCAACATCCAGATTTAGAGTATGCGCTCTTATGAAAAAAACCAACACAAGAATAAACAGACAATTGAGGTAGAAATTAAAACTATTTAAGCTTTCAGACAGAAATAAGGAATGCAAAATGGTGGATTTTTTTAGCTTCCAGTGTAAAAGCGAGCAGAGTCCTAAATTGCTGTCACATCCTATCAAGGTCAAAACCAGTCTGCCTTCCTGATGAATCAATATAATACTGCACGAAGACAATCTGAGAGGCAGAGGACATTAAAATGTCAGTATTTTAATGCTAGCATGGAGTGCATGATGGGACATTTTGCAGGGACCTTCATTTTTATTATTAGAGAAGCACAGGAATTCCAGTGATGTCAGATAGGGCTGAAGGAATTCTCAATTGCTGAAAATTAAGCCAGTTGTATTTAGGTACATAAATACCAATATAGCTCTAGTGATGTAAGTTAAAAATGTAGCCATTAAAAAATAAAAATTGAGATGTATTACAAGTCAAAATCATTGCAGCTAAGCTATGTAAACTTGAAATTATCCCCCATTTTAAAAATCTGATTAACAGAGCTGCACATGTCCCTACAAAAGAAACTGTTTGATTGCAGTTCCTCTTCATCCCCCACAGCAAAAAACATTTTAGAGAAGAATAATAAAAATAGGCAATGTCTCTCTGCCAGTGCTTCTGGGTAATATCCTTTGGTTTACGTTCATGTGTTCATGCATGTCTACATGAATGCACAACATACATATATGTGTGCACAGGCACATGTTCATTTGGGAATGATATAACTATTTTAGTGATAATTTCAGTGTTAATAATACTTTATGGACAGAATTCCAGTACTGGGGCGGGGGAAGCAACATAAATCTCCACTTGAAAATGTAGTTTTCTGCATAAAGAATAAATAGGGAAACAGACAAATGCGTAATGGTTCTTTTCTTCAGCCTTTGTCAGGCTCTGCCTCAGCAGTCTGGTTCTACCAACAAATGAGAATTGAAAGCTGGGATAAGCCTTAAAGCTAATGCCTGGGCTGTGAGCCTGAATAGAGGGTTTCCCCAAATGTCAGCTGAGTCAGCCCACCAGCTGTTCCTATATGTTCAATTTTTCACGTGGCTGAAATGTTATTCCTTTTCCTTGTTGCTTGCCCCTACTAACCTAGATCTGGTCCCTGCACCCACATACCCCACCTGAAGTTTCTCCATCTTGACCAGCATTTTCTTTAGGGCCTTGCGTTGTTATATATCCTCCTTTTCTGATTCCCAGTGTGGCTTCTGATTCTCAGAAATCAGCCAGCATCTTCTTACAAGCAGGGTACCTCTGCATGTCCTTAATTCCTGACCACAATTCTGAGGTCTCACTTTTGAATCCTTCCCATTGGAACCAAGTACATACATGTTAATTGTATTTCTTAGCTATCCACTCTGTCACTGCTTCTACGTGCAGTTCTGTTTTCTCTGACAATCTTGTTAGAAGGCCTCCCTGTGACAGTTTCAATTATGATTATCGTTATTGTGATACAATTACATTTGTATATTGCTTGCTTGCTGGGGCTTATCACAGAATCACAGAATCACAGAATCACCGGGTTGGAAGAGACCCATCAGATCATCGAGTCCAACCACTCCCACAAAACACTAAACCATGTCCCTCAGGACCTCGTCTACTCGTGCCTTAAACACCTCCAGGGAAGGTGAATCAACCACTTCCCTGGGCAGCATATTCCAGTGCCTAATGACCCTTTCCGTAAAAAACTTCTTCCTAATATCCAACCTAAACCTCCCCTGGCGGAGCTTGAGGCCATTCCCCCTTGTCCTGTCCCCTGACACCTGGGAGAAGAGGCCAGCTCCCTCCTCTCTACAACCTCCCTTCAGGTATTTGTAGAGAGTAATGAGGTCTCCCCTCAGCCTCCTCTTCTCCAGGCTAAACAGCCCCAGCTCTCTCAGCCGCTCCTCATAAGGCCTGTTCTCGAGCCCCTTCACCAGTTTTGTTGCTCTTCTCTGGACACTCTCCAGAGCGTCAACATCCTTCTTGTGCTGAGGGGCCCAGAACTGGACACAGTACTCAAGGAGCGGTCTCACCAGTGCCGAGTACAGAGGGAGAATAACCTCCCTGGACCTGCTGGTCACACCATTTCTGATACAAGCCAAGATGCCATTGGCCTTCTTGGCCACCTGGGCACACTGCTGGCTCATGTTCAGCCGGCTGTCGACCAACACCCCCAGGTCCCTCTCCTCCTGGCAGCTCTCCAAACAGACCTCACCCAGTCTGTAGCTCTGCATAGGGTTGTTGTGCCCCAGGTGCAGGACTCGACATTTGGCTGTGTTAAACTTCATGCCATTGGACTCTGCCCAGCGGTCCAGTCTGTCCAGATCCCTTTGCAGGGCCTTCCTACCCTCCAGCAGATCCACACTTCCACCCAGCTTAGTGTCATCTGCAAACTTACTAAGGGTGCACTCAATGCCTTCATCCAGGTCATTGATGAAGACATTGAACAGGGCTTATTATTATGTCACTGAACCTACACATTACAAACATCTTTAATCTATAACTTAATGCAGACAGACATAGATGAACTAAGATTTTCAGCTGAAACATCCCCTTTTGTCTCAATACAAAAAAATTATTTGCATCCTCTTCTTTGCTGACAAATTCTTCTTTGCATTGGCTTCTGGATGCTGAGGTAGTAAAATGTGCTTCCAGCAGTGCTGGAAGAAGTACAAACTTAAATACTGCTTTGTATGAAACAATCTTGCCCTTCAAAATCTAGTGACAATAATTTAACATTTTTAAACCATAATTTACAAATGAAAACTTTCTTTGATATTTCTACTGAGTTGGATTAATTAATAACAGTTTGCTTCTTAGAGGAAACAGCCCAATTTTCAAATTCCCCTGAATAAACCACATACCGTGTGTTAGTACTTAAAATAAACCTTCTTTGGATATTAGGATCAGACTTACTAGATTCTGAGCTTAAATAATGACTAAATAATCAGCTGTGACTTGGTCTGAGTGGTAGAACTTCCCTTTAGGATATTCCACCTCCAGTCCCTTGCAACAGCTGCCAAACTACCCACCCATCCCCTCCTCCAGAAACATTCTAGAGACCTCAGAGGTGCCCTAAAAGAGCAGCTCCTAAATTCTCATGTGGGTCAGGGCTAGCAGTTGTGAAAGATTTGGAGGACATTCTCAAAAATTTTCCTTAGCAGAGGCCCCTACCAGAAAGCAATCCATACACTTGCATGTGGCCAAGAGTGTCAGTGGAAGTGCTGTGAGATCTCAGACACTGTTTTGTAATAATGTACACCTTGTTAAAACAAACAAACAAACAAACAAACAAACAAACAAACAAACAAACAACTGGCATCTATATTATCAAACATAATCACTGTGCTGGATTTTGCTGGATAAACAGTGGGCACTGGTCTTCTTACCAGCTGGACCACATGCATTCTGCAGATAAAAGCAATGGAAGCACCCTGAAGACTTAAGCAAGTTCTATAGTGTTATAGTTGCAGTAAAATGAAGACAGCATATTGTTCCCTCATAGCTACAACTAAGCATCTCAAAAGAAGCACTTAGCTACAGTCAGTTGGCTACAGAATAGAAATTATTGATTTTTCTTCATTCTGTAGTATCAGCCTTTCCTTTGTACTATCTTAAAATACCAAAGACATCCTTTCTTTCCCTACAGCCAACATGTATCCCTATGTTTGGTCTATCTAGTCACCTAACCAACCCCACTGTCCTTTTAGCATTTTGTTTTTACAGTCCATTTTGCTCTCTAATGGATGAGGTATGCTGCAGCTAAAATAATTTTCTTTAGCAACCTCCTTGGCAATGTGATTTCCCTAACTGATAAATTATTTTGTATTCTTCTGCCACTTCAAATACAAATATTTTTTCTAAAAACACAAGGCTCTCCATAAATCTTTTAAATTGTCATTTGTTCCTGCATTGCCCATTACTGCAATCTCACCCTCAATCTAGTTTATTTTTCTTGCTTTGCTTCACTTTCAGATTTTTCTCTCTAACTGAAATGATTGGTCCATCACACAGTATCCAGCAGCTGAGCCTGCCACTTTTGCAATCCCTTTGGAAGTTACCAAAGCTCACAAATACAAAGAACCTATGCCATTCATTGGTTTAGTAAAAATCTTGAAAGATAGTATATTTTCCTGTATCTCCAAAGAGAGGTAGTGTGTTTATATACAATCTGCAAATTCAGACTAGATTGAATATTTTTTCATCCACAGCTCCTAACTGTATAGAATCATAGAACCATAGAATCACCAGGTAGGAAAAGACCCACTGGATCATTGAATTCAACCATTTCTATCTGCCCCTATACCATGTCCCTGAGCACCTCGTCTACTCGTCTTTTAAATACCTCCAGGGATGGTGACTAACCACCTCCCTGGGAGGACTGTTCCAGTGCCCAATGACCCTTGCTGTGAAAAACTTCCTCCTAATGTACAGCCTAAATCTCCCCTGGTGGAACTTGAGGCCATTCGCTCTTGTCCTGTCCCCTGTCACTTGGGAGAACAGGCCAGCACTCTCCTCTCCATAACCTCCTTTCAGGTAATTGTAGAGAGCAATGAGGTCTCCCCTCAGCCTCCTCTTCTCAAACCTAAACAACCGTAGTTCCCTCAACCACTCCTTATAAGACTTTTTCTCCAGCCCCTTCACCAGCTTCATTGCTCTTCTCTTTACTCACTCCAGAGTCTCATAACATAAAATTCCATAGAATTTGTTGAAGATATTTCCAGATCATATTTACTGAAAAATCACACACCACAAGCCTGTATATGCACACTTTGCAATTTAGTTAATGCTAGTTCTGACTATCATTTGAAGGTAAATACTGCCCCCCAAAATTTTACTGTGGTCACTGGACCCAGTGACTAGCTGGGGCTGAAGCAGGTTCCACTATACAATTTTCCAATTCCTGCATTTCAAATTTGTCCAAACCTTAAAACAACTTGTGACAGTTCACCAGCACCTCCGATTTTTGCCAGTTGCCACTGATCTGAAGAACCTAACATTGTGATCAGAGGTGGCCGCATTTTTCTAATATGCTAATATGTTCTGCTCTTCTCAGATTTCATTAAAGCAGCTATGAAAGCTAAATTATGTCAGGCTGATATAAAAAAAATTACACAACTTTAAGTTGCATAAAATGCTATAGAATATTTTAAAAATACTACTAGCCTTCTTAAATTCTCTTAAGGCTTTATTTTTGCCAATGCATGTAGAAAATAGAGTTCTGCAATGGCAGATGATTTGGTATTTCAAACATAGGGGAAGAGAGGCACAGCCACATTTTTCTTAAGTCACAGAAGACAATAATTTATGATTTCTTGAAGAAAGACCACTCACCCACATGACAAGTTCCCCGAAGTTAGTTTTGTTTAAAAAGAGTCCAATATCCAGAACTGGAGGTGCTTACAAAAGCAACTGATCTATTCTATGTCTGCACGTTTTCACCAATACTGTATTTGCTCACAGCTTTCTTGGCTCTGTCCAGTGTTCATTGTCTTTCGGTTTCATAAGCACTAAAAATAACCAGCATCTGAAGAAGAACCTCCTTTCAAGAAAACAAACAAAAAATCCAAAACATAAATTCAACACAAGCATTATTTCCTTCTGATGTTTTTGTCATGATTTCAAGTTCTTCATGAAAACAACATAAGGGTGGAGTACCACAAGGGCTGGAAAGGACAGCTATGACCTCAGGAACAATGCTCGTTAAAGCAGGAGAGGGGTCAGTGCCTTTTCCACATTTGAGTGCTTACGATCTCTGAGGCTCTTTATGGGATGTCACTTTCCAGTACTTTTTGGTTTTGGCATTTTTTTTAAATGAAATGTCACTGCACAGTGTGACAGAGATGCAGGAAGAATACAGGAGTGTGTTCATTATGTTTATTTATGTTATAATTATTACATAATAATTACAGAAAAGCATGGAAATTTGCAGCTACATGTACCTGGATTCTGCCTGCATCTCTTGTATTTGTTCTCCTTGTAAGCTGGTCTTTACTCCACAAATGTAAAAAAGGTGGTTTGCCTTCCAAGGAGGGATGTTGTAAAGATATATGTTTTAAATAATTGCAGACACTTAAATAACATGGTAGTGAGCATCACACAATTGTGATAAAATGCCATGAATTTACTATGACTATGTTCCTGTTTGTTTTCAGCAGAGCTTTACTTAAAGCAAGGATGTTTCAATTGGTTTTAATACTCAATTTAAGCAGAACAGAACAGAGATACATTAGCTGCTTTCAGGCTTTGCCAATTAGATAATGAACTATGAGGTGCTAAGGGGCATGGTTTAGTGTTTGATAGGAATGGTTAGATTCGATGATCCAGTGCGTCTCTTCCAATCTGGTTATTCTATGATTCTATGATTCTTCTATGATTCTATGTACTTCATTAAGTAGTCTTATGTTTGGGTTGTAATAAACATTTTTCATTCAGATAATAATTTGATGAACTAGACTTGAAACATCAGTGTCTATTGCTGATTTAAACATAGATTTACACATAAATTTGTTAGATCAAAATCTTCAACATTACACTGCTTGAGATTTTAATTCCAGACTGAAGACCTAAAAGTGGCCACCAGGAACCCAAAACTTGCTGAAAGAAATGTGCAGCAGCACAGTATTCACATTAACAAAAGTAAGTACACACAAATTAAGATGTGTGTATATCATAGTGAATATCATATTCAAACTTCGATATTTAAACTGTCTCAAAACTTGATTAGTAGAAGGTAAATAAGCGAAGGGATGTCTTTCTGATTCCCACCCACACAAACTACTGCCAACAAGCAGGAGCACATGCAGCCCCTGAAATGCTGAATTCCACAGCCTGAAGTTATATTTTCAAACACTTTCCCCTACAGTGTGGTTTCATTATATCCGAGCTTCAGGAAGTCCCTATTGAGAGATGCTGCCTTTGAACAAAGCAACTCTGTTGTTTCTGTAAATTTACTGTTAGGCAATCTTGACTTGCAGAATGTGAATCGTTTATCAAAAGAGGTAAGAGGAACATGTTCATTTGGATAATTTCCTTCTTTCTATGTACTTGTGTGTTCCCTCTTCCATTTTCTTAGCACAGCCTTGTGTACTTTTTGTCCAGATGACCTGAGGCAGCATGTGCCTAACCTGCAACTACCTTTGACCATAAGAAAAAAACATTGAAATACAGTGCACTGTTCAGTTGAGAGTTTGAGGTCTGTCCCTTCACAGGTACCCAGCCTTGCACACACACACACAGATTGTTTTCTGTACAGTGGTAAGAGGCTTATACTAGTAGAGCAACTACATTTTTAATCTGTATTTGAATCTCAGTTGCAGGTAAAAGTTTAGATGTATTTATTATCTTAATTTTGATGCTAAGATGGGAGGAAAAAGGGAAACCAGAGAAATTAGATTATTAGATTATACATTATATCACTAGCCAACAACTTAATCTGATTTTGTCTTCATTGGTGAACAGCAAAGCACAGTCAGTCTACACTGTGGTTACAGAGACCTAGTGAACTTAAAAATCTTTTCGTCTACCATAGTGATTTTTTTCTCTTTAGCACTAGGCCTATCTCAGTCTCATTCTGAAGGGATTTTTTGTTTGTTTTACTTTTAGAGGGGGTGTTGCTTTTTTCGTGTGTGGGAAAGGAGACAATTTTCCCTCCAAATAAAGCACAGCTTTAAAAGGGTAAATCTGCCAAAGCAGCTTATGTCCAGCATTACTGGCAATCAGCCACAAATTCTGTCCAGTCACTGCGGAAAAAAGATTTCTGGAGAACAGATGATCAGCATCCTTTAGCATGGGTCTGAGACAGAATGAAAGAGGTCATGTAAATTAAGCATATGGCTTTCAGTGACAAACTACTGAGTTGTATATTAGATCTCAGCATCTCAGGCTAGATGTTTCTATGCCAAAATATAAATGTAGATGACAATGCCTAAAGCCAAGTATGAACCAATAACCATAGCACATTCTTAATTATATGCAAATATCAGCTATTAACAAGCTTTTAATTATTTCTGATTCTGCAGCAAAATGGTAAAAAATGTTAACATCTAGATAATGGTTAAAAAAATAAAATCTTGTCATCCAGGTCATTTACTGGTAAAAGATGTAATGAAACTGACAGTTTTGAAAGTGTAAAGGGATATGATACGAATAGGTTTCAGTAAAAGAACACAGAGAAATCCAGAGAAAAGTTAACAGCTGACTAGTCTGAAACTAGTCTAATTGAATGGAATCAGGTCTTTAGATTACCTGGAAACAGAAGTAATGGCCTAGGAAACAAGAAGAAATAGAAGTATGTCTTTATAAGAGACTAATGAACAGCTCTTGCTGTAAAGTTCAGACCTTGTTACCAAAGCAAGTGAAAGAGAATGCTGCAGAAACAGGGAAGAATGACCCAGCATCCACCTATTACTTATTTATTAGCAAACAGTCAAATCTTGATAAGGAGCAAGCAACAATGTCATAGACATTTTTATTTTACTCAGAACTAAAATTACTAATTCAGATGAAAGAATTATCCTTTTTGTGTGTACAGATTTTGAAACAGAATACAGAAACCATCATCAGAAATTTTTGTTTGTTTCTCATTGAGGTAGGTCCTCAGAGGAACACAGACAGGTCATTTTACAGAATCATAGAATGGTTTCAGTTGGAAGGGACCTTTAAAGGTCATCAAGTCCAATCCCTTTGCGGTAGGCAGGGACATATTCAACTAGATAGGGTTGCTTAGAGCCCCATCCAACATGACTTTAATGTTTCCAGAAATGGTGCATCCACAACATCTCTGAGCAATCTGTTCCAGTGTTTCACCAACCTCATTTTCAAGAATTTCATATTAATATTTAGACTAAAACTACCATTTGCTAACAGGGATACAGTGACTCCACAATAAACTACTAGAATAAAACCAGACTTTAAGGCCAAGATGCTTTCAGATGTTGATTGAGACTAAGACAATTCGCTGCATTACAGAGTTAAAACTCTTGCCATAGTATTTTTAATGCTTAGAGCAACTTCTTTCTCCATTTTCATTTCGCAAGGCAATGTTAATGCTGTTCTCAATTGCCAATCTCCTTTCCTTCCTGGTTTGGGGTTTTTTTCCCCAAGATCCCCACCTATCAGAAGGCTATATAGGTTCCTTTATCTTTCATTTCACTTTTTCTTTCACTTCTATGTGTATTCCTATGTGTGTGCTTGTTTTGTTCACTTGAAACCGTTATTCACAGCTTTTTACCTAACTTCCCATAACAATGATGTTACCTTGCTGGTAGATGCAAAGAAAGCATCAAAGACTTTTTTTTTTGGTTTTTTTTTGTGTGTGTGTGAGTGTAAAATAGGCTTTTTCTTCTTAAGGCCATTTAATCTTGCACTCACTATTATTTCTGTGATTTAAACTTTGTCCTTTGGCAACAAAAAGTAGCCAAGTGCCTAGAATTTTCATCAACTGACTCTAATCTTTTCCCTGCCTACAAAGATAGTTCAATGCACGTTTTCATGTAAATTTGTTTATCTCTTTTCATTACCTGTGACATTACCATAATTCAGCTTGATACTTATAAACATCATCATAAGCCTGTGAAAATAACCTGAGCTCCTTAACCACTAACACTAATGTTATGTTAATTAACCATGTCACTGAAGTCCACAAGAACATGGCAGAGATTTCAGATTTGGTCTCAGTCAAAGTACAAATCAGCTGGCAGTCTGCATTTCAGTCAGAGAACAATAATCATATTGTCATGCCTGCTGTTTTAAATAGCTGCATGTTTGCAACTGTGAGGTGTGCCATTTAAACTATGCCAAGAATAAATGACTTTAAAAAAAAAAATCACTGCAGCCTATACAATTTCCAGAATCTTTGGTTACTAATATATAATGTAGAAAAGCTGAAAAAGGTACAGTCATGAAACTTATAGTGTGACTCATCAAACATGCTGCTGAATATGTAAGTTGCGATTTTTAAGCCAAATTTTAAGCTTCTTCCTTTTCTGATGACGCAGTTCTCACTACTTTGGACATTCAATAGTAACAATCAGCTATTAATAATAAACATAAATAGTTATTAGTAGCTACTGGTAGGTACACATGCATCTGATTCCTGTTGGTAGACAGATGTACACCAAGCTGGTATGCAGCCCAATCAGTAGAGCTTTAGGGACCAATTTATTCTTCCCAACTGCAGTAAAGAGCATGTTGCACCCTACACCTTCATAGCAGTGGGTGGAAATGAGACCTTCTTCTGGTTTTGTTCCCATCTGGAAAGTGATTGTAAGTATCCTTACCACTCTCACAGGTTAAGTGTGCTACTTCATTACATATCTGCATAACTCTTCCAAAATAAAAAAAAAAAACCCACAGAAAAAACTTGAATATTTAAGAACTCAAGCATCCAATTATCTAATCTCATTCATAAATATATGTACTTTCCTATTCAAATCTGAAGACTGATAACTGATAAATATATTTACAAAATGTAATTTTTTGTTTATAGACACAAATTTCACAGGGAACACAGGATTTGAATGTGCCTGAGATCTCAGATATAAACACACAGAGACAGTGAACAAGAACTATTAGTCTCTTAGAAACCAGATGTAAACACAACAATTAACTGTTCATGATTCCTTTTATTTATTCAAATCACTTTTGGCAGTTGGTCACACCTCCAGCTTGCTTAGTAACCAGCCAAATGAAAAAGAAGGCTCAGAATTATGAGAGAAGAATTACGCAACGAGGCTGTGTACAAGCTCACAAATGTGTCCAAACAAAAAGCAACTCTGGAAATCAAAACCAGGAAAGCAAATTATACAATTAAAGTCTTTTTCCTTCCACAATACATTGCAACATTTCTGATTCCTGACTGCTAATACCATTGGAGATTTTAAATCCACTTCATTTGTGTGTTTATGGTTCAGGTTATAAACTACCTATGTCTTTCACGTTGAAGAAAGGCATCTAAAGAGGTTTATAAAAAATGCACATTATGCCTTTTTATGGCAATATCTATCTGTAGGTGCCCAAATTCCTTTGCAAATCTTATTCTTCCTGCATTCTACAACTTCAATAATGCAAAGGAGCCAGAAATCCAGGTTAATTAGCCTTATGTCCTGTTTAATCAGTCTCAAAAGAGAGTATGATTATCCATGTTTTATCACTGCAACTCACATCTGCTAACAAAGCTTTATGCCTAGAAGACCTCCACTAAAATTGCAGTGTTTGCTTTTTCACTGACTTATGATTTCACTTATTTCACTGATTTATGAGGCTGAATGGCCTCACCTCTGTCTCTCCTGTCCACAAGCTTGATTTTAAGTATCCTGTTGCCCCATCATGGGCTGAGGTTCTGTGACAATGCATGGTACTGGGGAAAAACCATCAGTTGGGCTGCAAACCTTAGTGAAGGGAGCATTCCTGAACATTTCTCTCCGTGTCTGGATGGGAGTACAAGCTTTGCGACTTCGATTAGAAGGTATTTCTTGGCCTTTTCACAGCATGAAGGCACATCAGCTTCACTCATGTGTGAACAGAATACTAGCATCCTGGCTGCAAAACAGCAATCAAGTATGCTGTGAATCCAGCTAATAACAGAGATGATCTAGCTGTAATGACTGTATTAGTAGCTCCTAATGGTGATGCTGATTCTCAATTCTCTCCTGAAAAAACAATACATAGTGTTTCTGAACTACATAGCAGAGCTATACAGGTGGAGTTTTTCATTGTTAGTGGTATCAACAGGACTCAAGGAAGAAAAATTCTGTCTCTTTCTGCAACTGTCTACAAAGCAAGCACCAGTTTGCATTCTCAGTTCTGACTCAGTAATGGGAATAACTGCAACACTTAAACTTGGAAAAGCCTATGGATGTGTTGACAAGTGAGGCAATAAAATAAAAAACTTGGCCAAAACAAAAAGAATGAAAAGATGGGCCCTTACAAAAAGTTCAACTGTAGTAATTATTTACTTTAATTTACTTGGGAGAATAAAAGCACAGTCCAAAACCTGAACTTACTACAAATAACCATAATTTCTTATTGAGTGTGAAGACTACAGTCTCCATTCCTAAGTGAGCTTTTTTTGTTTGCTTGTTTTATTCTTTAATCTATTAGGCACTATAAGCAAGTAAAACTTCTGCTTTGCTACAATAACCTGGCCTCATATCTTCTTGAATACTTTGATCTTGTATGTAAGGGTGGTTTTCTTTTTCCTCCAAGACCGGAAAGCTAAGAGTAAGCTAAGGCTCTTTGCCTACTATTGCTTTTTACAGTTAGTTCCATTCACCTTATGGAAAGAAGATTTTTCCTTTGTTTTAATGAGCTTAAGATAAAGCCTTCACAGAACAGCTGCCGCATTCACAAGGTCTGGAAGTGAGTGGCTTTCTTGCAATAGTGCTTTGAGTAAAGACATACAGAAAGTCCACACTGATATACAGTGCTTGGCACTGTATGGTGAAGAGTCTGTATGTCTCCAGATATGCTAATGTTAACTTCCAAGCAAGCTGGTGGAGGCATGACTGCCTATGCAGTTACAACAAGCTGTATCAGCTTCCCTGTATGAGTAACATATATAAAGCATATACATGGCATACCACATCTGTACAGGCCTTCGGCATCTATGTAAGGAGATGATGAATTTTCCCTAGGTATTAAGCCAGCACAGCTAAAAAGAAACTTGGTGGTGGGGTAAACTAAATTGTAGCTCTCATTCCACAATAATGACTATGTAGATACAAGATGTTATTAAATGTTGCGGAGATATCTCACATCAGGTTAAGTACATGATAGTCTTTAGCTTGAACTTCATAGGTTTTGCAGGTTTGTATCACAACCCTAAGTGTTATGAAGAGATTACATACATTCTCCATAGACAGTTAAACCAATGTGCATCAGTGAGGGCACAGTCCTCTTAAAAGTACTAAAGACTATGTAACAAATACTGAAATGTAATTACATAAAATCTAGTGACACTATAGTAAACAAAGTTTCACAATTTATGACGCTGTTATGACATTAACATTTGTGTTTCATGTAATTAAACTCAAAACAATATTTTGTTTTCACCTTCCCTGGAGGTGTTTAAGGCACGGGTGGAGGAGGTCCTGAGGGACATGGTTTAGTGTTTGATAGGAATGGTTGGACTTGATCCGATGGGTCTCTTCCAACCTGGTGATTCTATGATTCTATGATTTCAAAATGCTATACGTTAACAGCAATGAGTCCTCAGCAGTGGGGGCATGAGGCATATAAACTGAAGAGAGAGGGAAGAGCAAGTTAAAGTGTAGAGTTTTGGCCTCCAGGCAAACTGTGCTGAGGCAGGGCTGGAGCCCAAGAGAAAATGTCCTCACCCCATAGTAACTTGGAATTGCTCTTTCTTCCATGTTCTCACAGAAGTTACTTACCCTGAGATACCTGCATGCTCTTCTACTAGTTCCCTGACCTGTTACTGAATCCTCTTTCAATGGACAGGATAGACTCTAGCTTTTACAGTTAGCCCTAGTTCCTTCACACACATCCATAAAAGAATATAATACAAGGAGAGGTCCCAAATTAGTCTACTAACAAATGAGAAATATAAATCATACACTCCCAAAAACAACCAACCAGAATTTGACTATAAACAGTAGCTGTGGAATTCAGTAATCAGTTATAATTTCCTGTAAAATATTATATATTTCAAACATTTTCAAACATTTCCTCTTTGTTTACTCTGGAGAAATAAATTCCAAAGAGCTTGGGGGAGGCTGTAGAGATTTCACAGGATCCCACAATGACCTGAGTTGGAAGAGACCCACAAAGATCACTCAGACCAACTCCTGTACCTGCACAGGACAAGCCCAAAATCTACACCACGTGTCTGAGTGCATTGTCCAAATGCTTCTTGAATAATATTAGCCTTGGCACCATGACTACTTTCCTGGGGTGCCTGTTCCAGTGCCCCACCACCCTCTGAGTGAAGAAGCTTCTCCTAACATCCAACCTAAATCTCCCTTGACACCTCTTCCAGCCACTCCCTCAGGCCCTATCACTGGTCACTGGAGAGAAGAAATCACTTCCTCCTCCTTTCCCCTGTGTTGAAGCAGTAAACTCTTATGAGGTCCCCCCTCAGTCTTCTCTTCTCCAGGCTGAACAGACCAAGTGACTTCAGCCGCTCACATGACTTCCCCCCTAGACCCTTCACCAACTTTATGCCCCTCCTCTGGACACTCTCCAATAGCTTGATATACTTTTTATACTGCGGTGCCCAAAACTGCACACAATACTCAAGGTGGGACGACACCAGTGCAGAGTAGAGTAGGACAATCACCTCCCTCAACCGGCTAACAATGCCATCTTAGATGCACTCCAGGACACGGTTGGCTCTCTTGGCTGTCAGGGCACACTCTTGGTTCACGATCAACTTGCTGTCAACTACAACACCCAGATCCCTTTCCATAGGGCTGTTCTCTATCCTCTTTCTCCCCAGTCTATATGTATATTGAGAGTTGTCATGTCCCACATAAAAAACCCAANACCTAAATCTCCCTTGACACCTCTTCCAGCCACTCCCTCAGGCCCTATCACTGGTCACTGGAGAGAAGAAATCACTTCCTCCTCCTTTCCCCTGTGTTGAAGCAGTAAACTCTTATGAGGTCCCCCCTCAGTCTTCTCTTCTCCAGGCTGAACAGACCAAGTGACTTCAGCCGCTCACATGACTTCCCCCCTAGACCCTTCACCAACTTTATGCCCCTCCTCTGGACACTCTCCAATAGCTTGATATACTTTTTATACTGCGGTGCCCAAAACTGCACACAATACTCAAGGTGGGACGACACCAGTGCAGAGTAGAGTAGGACAATCACCTCCCTCAACCGGCTAACAATGCCATCTTAGATGCACTCCAGGACACGGTTGGCTCTCTTGGCTGTCAGGGCACACTCTTGGTTCACGATCAACTTGCTGTCAACTACAACACCCAGATCCCTTTCCATAGGGCTGTTCTCTATCCTCTTTCTCCCCAGTCTATATGTATATTGAGAGTTGTCATGTCCCACATAAAAAACCCAACGCTTGCCTTTGTTAAACTTCATGTGGTTGATGATTACCCAGCTCTCCAATTTGTCTAGATCCCTCTGCAGGGCTTCTTTGCCCTCAAGAGTGTCAACAGCTCTCCTCAGCTCTGTGTCACCAGCAAATTTGGCAAGTCCTGCATCCAGGTTATTTATGAAGATATCAAAGAGTACTGCCCTAAGATGGATCCCTGTGGAATCCTGCTGGTGACTGGTCACCAGCTTGATGTAACCCCATTCACCAGGAAGCCCGCCCATCAGCCAGTTGTTCACCCACTGCATTATTTGTTTATCCAGCTGCATGCTAGACATTTTGTTTCCTAGGAGGATACTGTGCGAGATGGTGTCAAAGGCCTTGCTGAAATCTAGAAACATTACATCAACTAGTTTTCCTCCATCAGCTAGGTGGGTAACCTTGTCATAGAAGGAAATTAATTGTATTAGGCAGGATTTTCCTATGCTGGCTGGGACCAATGATTGTGTTGGCTTTCAGGTGTTTTTCAGTAACACTGAGAATAATCTTCTCCAGGCACTAAGGTGAGACTAACAGGCTTGGGGTCATCGCTGCTGCCCTTGTTGAAGATAGGGACAACATTTGCCAGCTTCCAGTCAACTGGTACCTATCCAGATTCCCTAAAGCATGGAAATAATCATTGAGAGAGGTCTCACTATGACATCAGCCAGCTCTTTTAAGTACCCTTGGATGAATCCCATAAATCCCCACTGACTCTAGCTAGAGCCCTGTTCCTCCCACATTTCCTTTTTTTACTAGACTATTGGACTCTTATTAGGTTGTTGACACTTCTTTCATAAGGCTCCTGCTTTCATCTTAAATGAAAGACAGAACAAGTAGCCTGTTTTCCTGTACACAATAATAGCCATTGACTTGGATACATATAACTGCAATGTAAAAAACTCAGTGTAAGTCTAAAATTAGAATTCTGTGATATGACTCACAAGGAGAAGCTTTGTAACAGAATCTAGGATATTTTTAAGTAAATGAAGTCTGAAGCATAACATAAAAACCACATTCTAGAAATAGTCTATGGAACAAATTGCTACTAATTATTAGATGCTATTTTTTATCTGTGTATTTTATTTACCTGCAAGTAGAGTCTCTAAAGTATATTATCAACCTGATAATTAAAGGTGGTAAAGCTTCTGATTTCCAGAAAAGGGTAAAACAGGATTACAGGAAAACAGCAGAACTTTCTCACTGAAATATTTTGCCTTTACACTAGTAAACAAGCATGACTAGCAATACAAAACCTCTGTAAAACTATTTCAATGCCTGTTAATCAGAAACTAGGGACAAGAGACATGCTCTCCTGTAAATCAGTTCCTCTAGCATCAAAAAAACAACAGAGATGACATTCCAAAAGGGAAGACTATTTATGATAATTTGCTATATTCAAATTTAATAATACACTACAATACACAAGATGTATTGTAGGAAAACACTACAGCAGAGCTGTGAGAAGATAAAGTTTAATTTTTCAAGCCTGCAGTATAATATAAACAGGAAGTTAATTAGATGTCACAAAACAGACAAATGAGAAATGCCATAATCTGCATAGAAAACCCTGACATCATAATTCTTTGAAGATACTCTGCTTCCCGAAGCCCTGCACCCAATATTATTACTAAAATAACTGTCTGACTAGTGGCCTGTCAGAATATAGAGGATTTGGTCTCAAAAATACTCATCACTATAATATATTCCTTCTCAAAATCTTTATCTTAACTAAACCCTTAAAACTGACATATGATTGTTCCTATTTATTCTTCTTGAAATACCACCATTTTCACACCAGTAGCAAATATGGCAATGTTATTTTAAGATAAAGTCTTAAAACAGATTTTGAGCCTCAGACAGGGATTTATCGCAACCAACGCTAAACAGCTGCGGTCTGGATGCCTGCATAAGAACTTGCCAAACTAGACTGAGCAGAGCAGAGCTGGTGAAGACAGAGTCATGTAAAACGCAATACACCTGACACATTTTGGATATCCAGCGTATTTCAGAAGCACCATTTTTAACTGCTGCCCTAAATATATAAGGCCCTATGATCACCTTCAAAATAGTTCCCTTCTGAGTTGATACAGCTGCATATGATGCTGCTAATGTTCAAAGCAATCATGTGGCTCATTTTCTGGAAGGCTATTGAGGACCTCCATCACTTTTGCTTTCACATCTTCTACTGACAAATAATGAATTCCTTTGAGCACTGACTTGATATCAGGGAAGCAGTAGAAATCACAGGGAGCCAGGTCTGGTGAACAGAGTGGATGCTCAAGAACGGCACAGCTAAAAACTGCTTCACAGACAAAGCTTCATGGGCTGGCACACACCAACATTTTCTGATTGAGGGTAAGAAAACATCCATATTTGAACACGTGTCCACTCATAATGAGTAAAGTGATTGAGTTCACCTTTGTATCCACTGTGACAGGTTAGAGCATGTCTTACCTATTCGTCTCTGCCCTCTCAAGCTTGGTTCACAAGCTGTAGGGTTAGTGTTGGGGGTTTTTTTTGTTGGACCTTGTATAATCTATTCCAGATGAAAACAGAAAAAAAAAATATTTGATTTTTCTTAAAGAGCAACTCAAATAGTATCGTAGAATCTCTTGCTTGGAAAAGACCTTTGAGATTGAGTCCAACTGTACCTGTCCACTACTAAACCACTTTCCTAAGCACTTCATCTACCCATCTTTTAAACACCTCCAGGGACAGTGACTCAATGACTTCTCTAGGCAGCCTGTGCTGGTGCCTGATAACCCATTANGGAGCGGTCTCACCAGTGCTCAGTACAGAGGGAGAATAACCTCCCTGGACCTGCTGGTCACACCGTTTCTGATACAAGCCAAGATGCCATTGGCCTTCTTGGTCACCTGGGCACACTACTTAAATGTTTCTTAATGTCTAGTGTGAACCTCCTCTGACACAATTTGAGGCTGTTCCTTCTTCTATCATGTATCACTTGAGCAAAGAGACCAACACCTATCTCTTTACAACCTCCTTTCAGGTAGTTGTAGACAGTGATAAGGTCTCCCCTAAGCCTCCTTTTCTCCAAGCTAAACAACCCCGATTCCCTCAGCCACCTTTCATAAAGCTTTCTCTCCAGTCCCTTCACTGGGGGATACAAATATCATTTAACACGTGTGTGATCTTTAGGCCTTGGTATGCTGGTTGACCATCAACCAAGACGAAAGGCGAGTAGAAATTAGTTTACCAACCTGCAAGAACTGTAATGTAATGATTAAAAGGGCAAGCAAGGAAAAGCGTAAGTAGAAATTTTTGGTTTCTAATGTAATTTCTATTACATTATTGTTTTTGGAAGAAAAGGCAGTAGAAAACTGGAAGCAATGAGATTACAGTATTAACCTAAAAAAAATATTTTACATCACTAAATTTGAATTCGTTAACAAAGGAAAAACTAAAGAAGCCACCAAAGAAAGGACCCTATTGCACTAAAATAAATACACCTTTGCAGAATGCCCCAAGCCTGTGTTCTCACTGAGAACACCAAATGAAATCTAACTGAAGTGTAAAAAAAAAAAATGTTTCTCTTCGCAGAGAAACTTATTTTTTATATATGACAAAACATTCTAATACAACACGACACCTAGAATTTAGTGTATATGTTAGCCATTTGTGCTACTAGTTAAATGTTTCATTATCCTTTCCCCTGTGTTCCTGCAACATCTACAGTGTCTCAGAACAGCAATATATTAGAATATTACAACCAGATATCTTGGTCAGAAGAAACTTGATGTGGATGCCCTTGTTTCCTTATACATAAACCAGAATTAAATACTTCCACAAAAGGTAATTTCACAGCTAGCCTTAGAAACTTGCTTTATTGAATGTTAACTAATATTTAACCTGAATACCCCTGGATGCAGCCTAGCTCTTTCACACGTTTTTGTTGTAGTAAATGAAAACATTCGTTGTTTACTGCTCGATGACTTTTTCCTGTTCAATTATTTCTTTTGGAGCTACAATATTTTTCCAGCTCTCTTAACCTTCATATATAAATCTTCTATTTCAATATTTTGTGCTTAAGTAATATTAACTTAAATAATATTAACTTAAATTTTCTCACACTGAAAAAAAGAGAAAAAGAACCCAAAGAAGGTTGAAATCCAACTTAAATTCCTCCTTTTAAGTAACACATGGGCTACAATGTTATCCAGATTCCTAAGTCATCATTTAGATTTAGTTGGCCTTCAGGTCATCTAGTCTAAAAAGTCAATAGAGTCAAATGAGTTTGTTTTCCTTTAACGCGCTGCCAGTGAGTAATGAATTCCCCTAGTTAAAAGACCCGCTCACCTGAGAAAGTATTGATTTACACTGGCATCTTCTGTAACTCAAGAATCTTCCAAATCCAAGAAAGCTGCAGGAATCAAGCTGGGACATTTTAAAGAGTGAAAGATTGCAAAGAAAAAGCAATAGCAGCAGGACTACAGGGAACCAGTATAGTCCAGTAAACTGGATGGAAAGAAACCTTAACTGGGGCCATATTTGTGATGTAGGGGTACAACTCAACTGTGCAGCACACCCCTCCTGCTCAAGCACAACTTTTCAATTTCACTCACATTTACAAATAGAAGGTTCCAGTTTGGTTTCACAAATGATAAAACAGTAAATGACAATGAACAGTGAGATCCTGCCACTTGCCTTTTTTTTACCAAGAGTTCACCTAATCTCTACAAACCAATTTTCAGCTGGTTCAGATCTAAAGTAAGAGGAGGAAGAGCACTGGTGGAAAGAAAATTGGGAAGATGCACAAAGTGAAGCAAGGTAGCTTTCAGTACAAATCTGTTAAATCAGCTTAGCTTAATGTTAAAATGTGGCTCTTGGCACTATAGACTTGGAGAGAGAACAAGCAAAGGAAAACACTGATGAAGCTACATGTTAACAAAGCGCCTATCAGCTAAATAGAAAAAAACCACTACTCTTTGGTTACTGGCTACTGCTAGCACAGCATGAAAAGAAATGCTAAGATGTAAAAGGAAGGAAAAGAAGGGGCAGGGCAATCCAGAAAAAAAAACCCAAACCCAAACCTACAGCATTCTGTGAATTGTGCTAATATACAGAAGGCATAAAAATTACAGATGATATTCAGTTGTAGGTACTTCACACAAAACAAGGACTGCACTTAGAGCAAATTTGACCTATGCATATTGAAGATTTTCAGGGGTGCATGAAGATTACTAGAACGATGGTTCTTTTCCATCATTTACTAGGTCTTAATGAATGACAGTGTTACTTGTTTTCCCACCATAGCTCTTCCTGCACTACGAAGTCTCTCTACAGGGAGTTTGCAAAAGCCCAGGATACCCACAGGCCAAAATTAATCTAGAAACCTTGTAAGAAGAGTGGTGCAACCCAGAACCCAACAGAAGACTGAGATTTTTTTTTTTATGATTTCATAACATTTGCAGAGTTTTTTTAAGACCACAAAATTATTGTCTTTTTAAACTGCTCTACTTTGGACACCCTAGAACTGATTTTACTGAATGGAGTTAAAGTGTGTAACAGTCTCAAACCATCAGTGATACCACAGCAAATTAGTTGGGGCAGCATATATATTAGGACTGTAGTGCCGACTGAATTGTTGTGATCTACTGTAGATAAGAACAAAAATGTCCTCCTCGAATAAATGGACCACACAGTAAGGAATGCAATGTCACTCAGAAATAGAATATAAAATGAAAAAGTGGAGGAAGCAGAATGAGGGAAAAGTAGGAATAAGAAAAACCCACAGTTTCAGTATGATACAGTGACTGATATCACCTTACAAGTCATAAGAGCAAGTCAGCATACAGGAGTTATAAGGCCTAGAAGAATAGTACACCAACTTTTTTTTTTCAAACCAGAAGCATAACAGCAGTTTGCCTGTAACAGCATAGCACTTATGGAAAAGACTGGATTTCATAATGCCAGAGTTTATAACGACAAAGGTTTTACTAGCTTGTTTGCCAGAATCCCTTGCTTTGATTTTTGCAGTTATTAAGGATGCTATGAGAATCTTTACTGTAAGACCAGCTATAATGGATGCGAAAGTTGCACTTCCAATAGGCTAAGGATGGCTTTTGTGAGAAGTGGTATTTAATTCCCCAAGTAATCCCAAAGAAAATCCCAGTAACTCAAATTAGCAGCATAAATCAATTCTCAGGTTTTGTAAATACTATTATAATATGAACAAGTAAGTTACAAAGGATGAGGTACTGTAGTAAACCTTGAACTGTTCTAGCAGGCAATAAATCATGCAAAGACAATGACACTGTAAGATGTCATCAGTTAATTCTGTAGTATCATGAGGATGTGTTCTTCATGCTTAAATTCAGCAATGAAAACAATCAGGTCTTGTCTCTATATTCTCATCTCTCTCTGTAGCCAATCAGGAGATACAGGCACTTTAATAAAATTAATTACATCCTTGCTTAATACCTGCCTTTGGTGGCATTAGCTCATGTAGCAGTCATGCCACCATTTATGTCCTTAAAAGCTAAACCTGCCTCACTCAGACAGGACAGATCTGGTAGCCCCTGAGTACCGAGCAGGATAGCATCATTCCAGCAAGCACTGAGGGAAGAATTAACAGCAAGCAGAAGCTAGTGGAAAGATGACACATGCAGCTTAGGGCATGTGTCTAGCCAACAAGTGAGATGGAAAGCAACTATCTCTTCTGCAGATTTATACCCACCTTCCTGATGATGATGATCAATCTTTCTCAGAGACAAATTCCACCCCCATTTAAAGTGGTAAGGCAACTCTATTCTCCAACTCTTTTCCTGTTTATACATGTTATACAATTCCCAGAATAAAAACATAATAGGAAGGATTTTTGTTTCAAAACCACACCTTTATTAAAATTCAAGTGACAAGGGATTATACACATAGAATCACAGAATAGATAGGGTTGGAAGGAACCTTTAAAGGTCATAAAGCCCACCTCCTCTGCATTGAGCGGGGTCATCTTCAACTAGGTCAGATTGCTCAGAACCTGTCCAACATGACCTTGAATGTTTCCAGGGATGGACAATCTAGTGCTTCACCACGCAACTTGTACCACTGTTTCACCATCATTATTTTCAAGAATTTCTTCCTTATATCTAGTATAAATCTACCTTCTTTAAAACTGTCACCCCTTGTCCTGTTGCAACAGGCTCTGCTGAAAAGTCCCCATCATTCTTATAACTCCTCTTTTGAGTACTGAGAGGCCATAACAAGGTCTCTTTGCAATGTTCTCTTCTCCAGGCTGAAAAACATCTCAGTCTTCCTAATAGGAGAGATGTTTCATCTCTCTAGCCATTTTTGTGGCCCTCCTCTGGACCCACTCCAACAGGTCCATGTCTTTCCTGTCCTGAGGGCTCCAAAGCCACAATAGTCCTTCTGGAGAAGTCTGTCTCTCTCCCTTGAGTGCAGACAGAGTTATAATAAACAGCCATTTGCCTCAATTTTTATTAGGATGACAGGGTTAGGGTTAATGGAGTTAGAGATGATAATTCTTATGCTCAGCGCCCACCTCTATCCTGTGTCCTGCCTGTCACAGACTAAAGGAGTAGATCCTCCATTTTTATGGGCAGAAGGAGCAATACTGCAATAAACCTTTAGCTGTGCACCATGGGATAAGATAGGTTGTGTATACACTTGCATACAAACCCACAGTCCAGTACTCTGCACATCTTCATGATTGTTCATCCCATGTGGATTTGAAGCAGTGATATGTAATCTTGTTCAAAAATAATGCATTGCAAGTATCATCATTAGGAAAGTGTCTGGAAATGATTTTTTATGAAAAAGCAAACAAACAAACAACACCAGAACCAACTTTGCTGCTCTCTGACAGATTTTAGGAGAGCTGATATCATTGTATTCACTTGCAGCACGTACAGTAGAGATTTCAAAATTGGTGTTGAGAATCCCAGAGCATAGTAGCATTTCCTTGGTCTTTCCTACACTCTCCTACTGTAAACACGTACTGGAAAACTGTGAGGTGAATATGAGACAATGACGTGAAAGAGGGAGCACAGCGTGCTTTACGTCTCCCTCAATCCTGATGAGTTTGCAGCACTCTCTGGCAGGGTCATACAAGAACTCCTCTCCTGCTTCAGCTTGCTCTAGGTAGAAAAGCAGGTGCTGTAAGGCACAATTGCTGGCCCCCCAAAACCATATCCATTCCTGTTACGCCATGAATACGCTCAGTTCTACTCTCACCTTGAGCTACACACCCAGCTCCAACCACATTAACCCTGAGTTGCCGTGCAAACACGCCAAGAGAAACTTTGTGTCCCTGTATCCACACCTGCTCATATTTCAGTTGACTATAACTTCTGAAGCCTAGAGCAACCTCAATTCACAAGGGCTAAGGTAGCTGGAGTGCAGCTTTCCTATTCATCCATAATGCAGAACTATAGACTAAAATAAGACTCAGGCTCCAAGCACTCAAGTCACTCCAGTGATCTATTGAAGTAGTGCTCCTGTAGCAAAACTCAGATCCAAGAAATACCAAGCTGAATTGATTTCATGTCAGAAGCAGAGAATGAAGTTATAGGTCATGACTTCGAAGTAATACGCAATACCAAATTTGTACTTAGTTATTTTGTTTTCTTCTAAAAAGTCTACTCTTCAGAGGGTGCTTAATTATTTCTACTTAATTTCCAAAAAGAAAAAAAATTCAAACATATAGCAGACAGAACTATATATCAGATTTCAACAGAGCAAAATACACTAAAATGAAACACAATTATGTATAAAACCCCAAAGTACAAATAAACAGAACAGCCATTTTTTTAGTAACAGCTTTACAGATATTTAGAAAGTTAGTAAATAAAAGTCTGATAATTAACAGTCCACATGCTCTGTAAATACCTCCTGTAGCATCATCCTTACTCATTGCTTCCGAGTACCAGCCTGGATAATCCTCCTTGAATACAGCTCAGCTCCCTGATCCTTCCCTTTGCAATATGCCTCCATAACCTTCAAGCACATCTGCCATTTCTCACAGGCATTTCTTCATATTCTTGAGAAGATCTCACGATTTCATAATTTATATATTTCTTTCTTCAAACCTCTCTGTTATTTTTCTGAAAATCTTATTAAGAACATAACTTCTTTTAAATACATAGCATATGGATATACGTGTGTGTGTGTGTGTGTGTGTGTATACATATATGTATATATACACACACACACAGAGTCCCAAGACCCCAGCCTGTTCTCTGAGCAAGGTTGCCTCACTGTCCCCTTGCACTCCTTCATTGATTTGTGTCTATCAGGAGTGTCTCAATTGAAGGTTTAAACCTCAAATTCTCTGGACAGGGAATATTTCCCTGCTTTATGTTTTTGGGCAGTTTTAACAACTATTGTCCTAGACTGCAGCCTAAGAATTAGCAGGCACAAGCAAAATTAGCAAGGAAAAAGACAGTAACTGTACAAAAGGATGAGGAACAGGCGTAATAACCGTGTGCAGTGCTACAGACTAGGAGAAGAGTGGCTAGTAAGCTGCCTGGAGAAGAAGGACCTGGAGGTGCTGGTAGACAGCAAGTGAACATGAGCCAGCAGTGTGCCCAGGTGGCCAAGAAGGCCAATGGCATCTTGGATTCTGTCAGAAACAGTGTGATCAGCAGATTCAGAGAGGTTATTCTGCCCCTGTGCACTGCACTGGTGAGACCACTCCTTGAATACTGTGTGCAATTATGGGCCCCTCGCCACAAGAAGGATGTTGAGGCTCTGGAGCAAGTCCAGAGAAGAGTGACAAAGCTGGCGAAGGGGCTGGAGAAAAAGTCTTATAAGGAGCCGTTGAGGGAACTACGGTTGTTTAGGTTTGAGAAGAGGAGGCTGAGGGGAGACCTCATTGCTCTCTACAACTACCTGAAGGGAGGTTGTGAAGAGGAGAGTGCTGGCCTCTTCTCCCAAGTGACAGGGGACAGGACAAGGGGCAATGGCCTCAAGCTCCACCAGGGGAGGTTCAGGCTGGACATTAGGAAAAAAAATTTCACAGCAAGGGTCATTGGGCACTGGAACAGGCCTCCCAGGGAGGTGGTTAGTCACCATCCCTGGAGGTGTTTAAAAGACAGGTGGAGGAGGTGCTCGAAGACACGGATTAGTGTTTGATAGGAATGGTTGCATTCAATAATCCAAGAGGCCTTTTCCAACCTAGTGATTCTGTGATTCTATGAACATCAAATAGAAGCATTCTGGATAGGGGAACTCATGCAGCAGGTCTAAATAGTACAGACTCTGCCTCTTTATTTATTCTTGTATTTATCTACCGAGGCTACATGTAAATTATGCATGCTGCTTGTAGCTGCTGGTTGGAAGCTGAGTTCAGATATCCTGAACTGAAAAAAAACAATAAATGGAAGGAAAAGCCATAAGAAGATAAAGCTTCCAGATTTAGAAGATGAGTAGCAAGTTTCTGTGCATGTAAGTTTTTCTTGCAAGTTAGTGGCAGCTGGTGCGTAAAGAAAGTCAGAGGTCTGGGATTTATACAGAAGTTTTAAAGCTAACAAGAGTGAAACCTACAGCAACACTGACAGTTTTTTTCTAGTCAATATCATCATTTGACCAAAAACTTACATTCTGAATGCAAGCTTTTAGCTGTAGCATTTAGGTGTAGAACTAAAAAAAAGGGCTGACTATTTAATAATGCTTTATTATAAGAAATTAAGAGTCTACTGAATACTCAGCAAATACTGCAAAGACATTCTGACATATGGAATCTAAAAGGTCACCAGCTTCAGTCCTAATAATTAGCTCATTAACCTATGAGTTCTTCAATGCTTAATGATACAATGAGGTACAGTTCTCATTTGGAGACAGCAAATATTGATAAACTAATAACTGCTAGTTTATCAGTAGAGCAGACCTGCCTGTAGACTTCATTGCTGAGAAGAGGATAGATATAATTTCTGTTCTCTTGTCTAAGAGAAAACTGATGCACAATCATGTCACACAGCAGAAACAGAACCAAAGTCTCATAATCTTCAGTTCAGTGTCCTGTCCCACAGAACCATGTTCATAATATCAGCTGCCTTTAAAGACCACTATTAATACCACACCAAAGGACTCGTATAATCAAAGCCCTTCAGATATACTACTAATACTTTTAAGTAGGTAAGTTTAGAACAGTTATTAAACTACAGAAATATGCCTCAACTGTGCACTATAGTAAAAAATTGCTTCTCTCTATGAATGGACATCAGAAAGCACCAGTCTGAGTCAGTCTCTTACCTTGAAGTCGTTGCATGACATTGGCAATATCTCTAGATCTTGCCACTAGTCGAGATGAAGCCATGATCTCTTTGCATTGAGTCCACTTCCCCTGACAGAAGTATCCCTCTAAGCCGCCGACCTTGGTGAGAGAAGGATCTCAGATGGCTTCCTCTTAGCATTCAAGCCTCACCCCTGGCGCAGCATGACTGGGGCACTTAGATGCCTCCAGTCCAATGCCAGTCCTTATAGAGCTGGGAAACAGCACCAGTGAGCAACCTCAGCACCTGAGAAAAAAAAGTACCAAAGCTTAGAGGAAAGGTATACTAGTTTTGCAAGACTAAGAAGTCTGAGTCTCAATAGCTACCTTAACATGTAAAGAGTGGTAAGTTTTGAGCATACTGTACACCCCAGTCAGAGACACAATTAATGCTGAAAGCTTGCTTAACAATCATCAGTGGAATGAAGCTGCAAAAACAAACCATTAAGAACAACTGGCAACACACCAGACATCAACACCTTCCTGAGGATGCTTGTGGATGTTGTTTTAGAAACACAATAATGTTATACATGATAAAAGTAATACTGTAATGCTTTTTAACATAAATAATATTAGGTGTAAATGAGGAAAAAACCCTCATAAAATCCAAATGCTGTACACCTCTCAATCTATTTCACCATGCTAGAAAGTAGTGTGTAATAGTAAAACATTGATCCTGGTAGTCCCTATCTCCACTAGACTATGCAATCTAGTCTGAAATATTGAGATTCATGTACTCTATTATTAAATAAAATTGTATTTACATTCATTTGTCTAATGTATGATGATGTATTTTGAGTAATATAACATCAAAAGCTGTGAACTAGAAGTGCTATATGAACTTAACACTGTTACAACTATAATAAAAGATTATGTGACTATAGATCTGGTCTAAAAAGAAAAAAAAATTGGTTCTTTGGATAATGTTGTCAATAACATCTTATCTTCTGAGAAACAAGCACATTTCATCCATCTATGGACCTGCTTCCCCATTAAGAAGAAACTAAGCACATACATTCTAAGAACAATTGTATTCACACTACACACAACTTGGTGCATTCCCAATTCAAGATGATACTTTGTTGATCAATATCATGAGTGGGTCTGTCAGCACTGAGCACTCTTCTCTTTTCCTGGTTCCAAAGTCTGCCAGAGAATGGAGTCCTCCAGTGTCAGGCTGACAAGCCTTGAGGCTGCACAGCTCTAGGCACGCTGAACTGTCCAAAGCAGGTCGGTCAACATGCAAGAGCTGCCAGAGGAAATGTTTCAACATTTCCAATTCTGATCCTTCAAACCCTGCCTGACCTTAGGAACTCCTGGCTTTCTCTCTTCTGTTTTTATTGTATGTTTGCCTTTTATTTCCCACTATGTAAGTGCTGCTCATGCCAGCAAACTCCAGCTAGCTTTAAATCATTGTAGCTGAGGGAAGCACATTTCTAATGTAACAAAGTGCAGAATGGACTGTGAAGTCCATCTGTGTGCTGGGGCTGTGCTCTTGCATGCTGTGGCCAGACTGGTACCAATATCCAGTGAAGCCCCATTACTGTTGGTTTTGCATAAGACATCTGGATCCCGATATCCCTGCACTCTTCCTCCACATCTGCTCCGTCCTTCAGTGGTGGCCTCATCTCTACCTTCATTCCTTCCTTTCTTTCTTCCTTCCAGGTTTTGCTCTGCCCCCTTGTCAGGGTGCACAGAGACTGAACAGGTTGGTCACTGTTATCTAAACACGGAAAGGCAGCTAGGAAGCTTCACTTTTATGAAAGCTAGGAATGAGAAGGTGCCACTAATACACGTCTTGGCTGCAGCATCAACTGCATCCCCTGCTGTTACTGAAGTGTTACATAAAGCATCGACTACCAGACTTCTCTTCTGCAGCTGACACCAAAGAGCATCCAACTTGGTGGACAAGGAAAAGGGTTTCTGTTATTCATGGCCCACATATGTGGGCAATACTTAAAGGAAACATTAGTCTGTCTAACCCCATCCAAACCAGAAATATTTGAAGCGAAGTGTGCTAAATAAAGCCTTGTTTCTGCAGCAGTGTCACTTTTGAGCAAGGTACAGCAACTTTTAATAGCAAACAGCTAGTATTGGGCAGCGATAAGAGGTATTAAAAACGCCTCATATGACTTTTTTGGCTAAGAGCAGTAACAATATCACTATACCATTCCACTCAAGCCATGACAGAGCTGATGTAAATCAGCCATACATGAATGGATTTCGAGGAGCTGTGGAAGACACTGATCTAACTCCACATTAAGTGTCTGGGAAATTGTAATGACGATATATGTTCAATCTACTCATACAGCAGGCTGAGTCACTGTGCAGTGATAAAAGGCAGAGTTGCAATTAATAATTTATCTAGCTGATAATAAATTATATGCTGCATAAGGAGAATCTGCGGTTCTAAATACAGCTCTTCATTCAAAAGCTCCTTTGCAAGCAGTGGGAATTAACTCATTTAAAGACTAAACTAAGTCCCTACAGGTGGGAAGGAAAGATTCTCGTGTGCAATTGCACAATCAGCTTCCACAGGCAGAAAACTACAGCTCAGAGCATAGTGAGGACATTGGTGGAATAGATGAAATGAAGCTTCACGCACTCTCCTCATCTGTCTTCTGTCAACATCTAAAGCTCCACAAAACAAAAATCCTACATGCACAGTCAATGTAATGTAGAGGTGATACAAGAAGTAGTTACTACTGCAAAAAATGGAACATTCTGATTTAATCTGAAGTAGAATCAGTTTTCTAATTTCAGTTGTCTCATTTAAGTAACTGTAGTTTTTGGAATTTTCAGACAGAATGTCCACCTGAGAACACATTTTTTTTCGAACAGTGTTTTTCCAGACACTGTTTCTTGAGAAATGATAACATCTTGTGTGTGAAGTATGCTATGTGCTAAACAGATGTGCTTTCTGTAATCATCTTCATTTATAGTCTCTATCTAAAGAACGCAAGGGCAGACAGAGAACTGGTGCTGTCCCAGTTAGTGGAGATTCGGCTGTCGTGAAGCTAACAACAACATTACGATCAGTCTTTGGAAAGTAATAAACATGCATGAGATTTCTGGGAAATGTTATGAGTGTGCACATAGATGAAAAATATATCCTGTAACCAGC
This sequence comes from Piaya cayana, assembly GCA_013389865.1. Lineage (NCBI taxonomy): Eukaryota > Metazoa > Chordata > Aves > Cuculiformes > Coccyzidae > Piaya > Piaya cayana. The sequence goes on along the minus strand of WAAB01006337.1, from coordinate 259,613 downwards.
TCTTGTCTCATTATGCATGATTAGTGGAATTATTCCTCCATGCATCCGCTGCTCTAAATAAAGGATACTTGCTTTCTAGAACTCTAAAACAAGTCTTAGAGAGTTGATTTGCTGGCATTTTTGGTATCAGAGAGAAAATTGTTCTTGACTTCTACAAATAATTAAAGCCTGCAACAAAAGATATTTTTTCCTACTGAACATTAAAATCTTAAATATTTTTATAGTTGTTGCACTTCATTTGTGATAAATGGAATTAATTTTGCATTTCAGTTGCAGATACAAAGACATCTCTTCAGACAGATATGATTTCAAAATGCACAGGTCTTAAGAAAAGTTTGTGGCTTAAATGTCATAACTCTTAGTCTGAAATAAATCTGAAAGTCCATATGAGTTATTCCCTGCTTTAGCATATAACAAGTGATATTCATTATTAACTTTTTTTGCCTGAACACACAAAGAATGAATACACAAGGGTGAAATGAAATGGTTTTGCCACTTAACTGGATTTAAAGTTACACTGACACCATTTTCTTATATTAATAGCCTAGTACTCTGGCTTAGATGAAAAGGGGAAACATGAATTTCTTCTCTGATATAGAAACTATTAGGCCTAGTACTCTGCTACAGTAACATGTAGTTTACAATTCTCTGTACTGTATTTCTTCTCTCTTCAAACGCTAGAAAAGTAGGATGTCTCTTCTATGAAAGAAACAAGAAGAAAACCACTAGATCTATTTCAGTTTAACTTCTCTGGGTCCTTAGTGTGATTATCATTGCTTCCTTGTGTTCAGGAGTGATTTGAATCATCTGCAATTAAAAAAAGAGAATATATTTTCCTCTTATTAGTAAACCATTGGCAAGACCAGGGTGTGCTATTGCTTTTAGTTCTTAAAGTTTATTGAACATATTGAAGGATAGTTCTGTAAGCAGCATGATTTAAAAAAAAATCAGGGAGACATCTGCTAGGTGCACATAGTGTACGAGATGTGCAACAATGGTTGAAGACAAACCTGACCAAACAAAGGGTAGAGAATATTCTGACTGTCCTTCATGCTGGCACAAACTGCAGATTTCCACTACACTAGGCTGATGGCACCTGGAGTAGGTTGCTACTGATGTGAAAGCATGGTTGTAGATGAAATTATAGTTTAGATTTCTATAATCTTCAATTGTAGCAGCAACAGATAAAGAAACTCCAGACAAACAAGGATAAACAAAGATAAATAAGTAAAGATAGTGATGAAAGCAAGAAAGAAACCTGGTAGCAGGCAGTGAAAGGATGCTGAGGCGTATCAAGAAGAGATATTTGAGAGGACAAAAGCAGAGTAATAAATCCAAAGAACTCCTGCAGCTAGAAGTCATTCTTAAATGTTACATAAATATAGGAAAGACAGTTGAATAACTAAAATAACTACAGCATGTGAACTGAATAGAATCTCAGGAATGACAGAAATAAGGTCAATTGCTGAAGAGCCATTACACATTAACAATGAGGCAGACTTCACTGGTAAGAAATCGTGGTACAGAACTGTTAAAAAGAAAAAAAACACTTCCAGGAAAGTATTTCCAAGCATCATGTACTACTGTAGTGCTAGAGGTCCACTTTGATCCACAGATTCTGTTTCTGAACCATAAGAGGTCTTTGAAATGTTGCCACAATGATATATGCTGCTGGAATGGATGTGATTCTATGAGACAGTTGTGACTCTCACATCAAGCAGGAATGACTGATTCTCATAAATGTAGGTAACAGAATTTTCTGGAGGTCATGACTGCATTTTTCAACATCAGAGTATTACAAAATCAGGTATTTTACATCGGGTTTTTGTTAGTAGTAAGGAAAAAAAAAATTAAAAAGCTAGTCATAGAAAATAGTTCTAAGGAAGTGATTGATGTAGTCCAAACTGTAAGAAGAACAGAAAGGAAAACCAGCTACAGAAGTCAAATGGACTGAGCAAAGTGCCTCCCCCATGAATCAGGCTGGAGATTTCTTCATGTCCTAGGAGCAGTTACTGTATACCTACACAGGGCAGAATAAAACTGCTTCATACATAACTAGAAAAGCCATCACCAATAAATAAGCAGGTAGATATAAAGGATGAGAGGTGAAGAGCTCTGCCTTAGTGTGTGATGTCTACAGGGACAAAGAGAGAATAGCTGAAAGGCCAGATGAGTTACATTAAGTACAGAAAGACGTCAAGCAAGTGGTTCTTGGTCAGAGAAGTAAAAAGAAAGCAGAAAATAAGATCAGATGGTGAGTAACTCGCCTCAGTTAGTACTATGTTGATTTTTCCACTGAAGACAATTCTGATAGACAAAGGCACAACAGAAACACATATAGCACCATCTGAATTAAAATCCAAGTTAAAAGTGGAAAAACTTGATAAAACTGAACTCAGGATATGGAAAACTTGTAGCTCATTAATTGAAAGACATAGACCTGTTGGATTGGATCCAGAGGAGGGCCACAAAAAATGATCAAAGGCCTGGAACACTTTCCCTGTGAAGACAGGTTGAGGGAGTTAAGGTTGTTCAGCTCGGAGAAAACTCCCAAGATTTTTTAATGTCCTTATTGCAGCCTTCCAATACTTACAGGGGGCTTACTAAAAAGATGAGAAAAAAATTTTAGCACAACCTATATCAACAGGACAAGGTGTAATGATATTAAACTAAAAGAGAAGTTTGGATAAGGTATTAGGAAGCCTTTTTTTTCACTGAGGGTGGTGAAACACTGGAACAGGTCATCCAGAGAGGTACATGTTCCATCCCTGGAAACATTCAAGGTCAGGTTGTATGGTGCTCTCAGCAACTGTATCTAGTTGAAGATGTCTCTGCTCACTGCTGAGGGGTGGGACTAGATGACCTTCGTGGTCTCTTCCAAACCAAACCATTCTATGATTTGTAAACTTATTTAAATAAATCTGTCAAGTTGCAGGTGATGCCTATTGGCTATTAAAATTAGAAGCTAGGATGAAGAAGGGTAGTAGAGTTATCCAAAATTATTCTTATACTATCTTCAAAGAAAATGCAGTACTTCCTCACTGGTCTTCCAAAACAGGCCATCAGAAGAGTCCCTTTGGTAAATGTTACAGATGGTTGAGTAGCAAATCTGTTGTAGTTTGCTTGAGCAATGCAGCACAAATCAGTGCATACTGGATTTTTCCCAAGTCCAATGGAACATAACTGTGCACGACCTAATATCATAGAAAATGCAATTTTGGCTCTGAAAGGTGTTTTTGATAGCTGAATCCCAACACTGTCACTCTGCTTCCTTCCTCTACTGCATGCATTAGTTTGGAAGAGAAAAGGTGGAACAAGAGAGAGATTACATCCTTTTACAGTAAACACACTGAAATGGGAACACTGAAACAAGATGTTCTTATTGACTATCCAAGCCTAAACTAATTTGATGTGCATTAGCTACCTGAAGGTATTGAAAGTTAGTTTTTTGGGGAGCATGGGGAGAGAGAAGTTCAGATCCTCTTTGGAGCTTCAGATTATTTTGGTTGCTTTAGTTACGTTTCTACATTGTTTAGATCTGGACAAAAGTCTTTGTAAGGTTGAGGGTCTACAACAGCAAGTAATAATTTAGAAGATTCAAAGTAATTTTTATATCTGACATTTAAATCTGTGGCATATATAGCACACAATTTTTCTATGCTTTACTTGCAACTGTATACTCTAGTGCTTATAAATTATTTGTAGGACCCCAGTTATGCATATGCCTATGTACTTATGTTTCAGCAAGTAAGCATTTTATTTTCTATCCTCTATCATATTTTCTTAGGGGGTGGACAAAAATCCAGAGGGGTGAAACTCTGATTCTTGTCTTGAAAACCATAATTCCATTTGTGCATAAAATGCACAGTGTTATGGGAGAATATAGCAGGCAGAGACCTGGTATTGTTTAGAAAAATTGATAGAACATATGTTGTTAGATACATACAAAGTCAGGTCATACACTGTCTTTTTAATATGAAAAGTTAAATACAGTGTATGCTACAGCTTAGGAATCCTGCTATTAAAATTCTGCAGGACTACATTATAGTTTACATAGATGTTGGTGATAGCAGGAGACTGGGATCAGTCGCTTATTACCATCTACAAACAGGATGTAATCCTTGCCTCAAAGAGCTTACTATCTGCGCAGCCAAAGACAGGTCAAGATTAAGATCAGAGGTCACAATACACAGGCAAATAGGACAGAGTGAAGTTGGATATAATTTGTAATCTAGTTAACCACAGGAGAGCTTTTTCTGCTTTAATACTGATATGGCACCTAGAACTTCTGTAGCATATGACCTACAGGAGAAGGCTCTTGCAGAACTAGCAGAAAAAATACCCCACTAAAATAGAAAACACTAAAGCGTCTCAGGAAAGGGTGGGTCAAATTCAGTTTGAGATAAGCAAGTAAGCATAAATTCTTTGGTATTTTTTGCACATCTCCCAAGCAGGAAAGCTTAGCTGAAGTCTAATTTGTGAGCAAGGGGCAGGTATAGCTGACATACAAAAGGAAAAGCAGAAACATCTCTGTTTTCCTCATTAAATCTGGGTCTTTGAGTGAAACAAAGGTAAAAGTTCAGTTGCTTCTTCAGAGGCAGCTGTTGCTGTTATTCTTGTGACCTCTAAGGAGACACAAGAGCTCTAAAGTTTTGTCACTAGCCGTGGCAACGAGGAAGCATGGAAACAATTGTTTATGTTTGATGTATGTACCTTCCCAATAACTACAGCCACTACTTGAAAAGAAAAAAAAACCCAAACAACTGAGCCTCAACTGACTAACAAAGTGTAACTGAGACACGTTAATGTGGTGTCTGTCCAAAGGGTGAATGCGCATGTATGTCTTGGGGCTTGATCCACCAAAGTCCTGCAGACCTGCAGTGATCATTCCCACTTCACCGACCTTCGAAGTTATGCAGGGATTCATGCCTTGCTCACTCAGCAAGATCCTCCTTGGGGTCAGGCACTCTTAGCTTCTCCCCAATAGCATTTAAACACTAACAGGTTGGTGCTCCTCCTCCCCTGTGCAACTCTGCTCTCCCTGATCCAGTATCAAAGTGTTTCTTTGAGCAGTGGACAGGCTGACAGGCTGTGTAACTCAGTGTAGCTATAGTCGCTCTGGTGAAGTTCACAGGAGGATGCTTCTAACATCCCAAAGAACAAGAAGTACTTTATCTTTAGTAAAGATAAAGTAATGCCAAACAAAACTGTACAGTCATGATGAGATTCTCATGTGTGTTTTAAATGCAGCAGTCCAAATCACTACTGGCATTTATCACAATTACTTATTTAAAATAAAAAATTGGATTTTTTTTTACAAGAATACCATCACAAATGTATTTGAGATCATCACTGATTAATACCTATCCATCAGTATTTTATACTCTGCAACACAGAATTGACATATATAAACTCTAAAGGCAATACTGAGCAAAACACAGAAAAGGCAATACTAAACACAGAAACAAACCAAGACATTAAGAACAGGAGAGAACTGACGAGATTGTTACTTATACTTTCACATCTAACAGAGTTTGCAAAGATGAGAATTCATAGACTCATAGAACAACCAGGTTGGAAGAGACCCACCGGATCATTGAATCCAACCGTTCCTATCAAACACTAAACCATGCCCCTCAGCACCTTGTCTACCTGTGCCTTAAAACACCTCCAGGGAAGGTGAATCAACCCCCTCCCTGGGTAGCCTGTTCCAGTGCCCAATGACCCTTGCTGTGAAAAAACTTTTCCTAATGTCTAGCCTAAACCTCCCCTGGCGGAGCTTGAGGTCATTTCCCCTTGTCCTGTCCCCTGTCGCTTCGGAGAAGAGGCCAGCACCCCCTCTCTATAACCTTTCAGGTAGTTATAGAGAGCAATGAGGTCTCCTCCTTGAATCATTCCAACATGCAGCACTGTGATCATTTAGGAAAACTCTTTTTTTGAGGGGAAAATTTGGTGCTTTAAGGAATGTGTCAAACATCCCATATGACAATGGATATGAACTACCTGGAAAAAAAAAAAAGGGAGTAACTACAAATTTTAAGACTACCCTATAAACTGAATTTATCACATAATTCTGCACACAAAACCACATTCTGGCTACCAACTAAAATAACACTGCACCCTGATATTCTCGGTCCAGTGGCAATATTTAAACATAACTCATCATCATTTATAGCTTGGGACCTTGTTTAAGCGTTAAAGCGCATGCAAGAATCAGAAAAATAATTACTGGAGATTACAGAGAGCAAACAGACTGTCACTAGTGCTACTACAGGAAAGTGTGTGCCTGTTAGGTCTTTCAACAGGCTCAGCCCCTGAAAAAGCACTGGCAAGCAGCCAGAAACACCACATACTACTTCCCTACAAACCACATAGGCAAAAATCCCCCACAGTGACGAGCACTGGAGTTTCTCTCTGCATCGCGCAGAAGATTTCTCTAAGTCAGTTGGCAAAATCTGGTCTGTCGCAGCTGATTACCAGCCATCCTTACAAGCGCTTTCCCCCAGCACAAATACAGTTCAAAACATGGTTGNCAACCACCTCCCTGGGCAGCATATTCCAGTGCCTAATGACCCTTTCCGTAAAAAACTTCTTCCTAATCTCTAACCTAAACCTCCCCTGGCGGAGCTTGAGGCCATTCCCCCTTGTCCTGTCCCCTGACACCTGGGAGATAACCCTAGTAATAACCGTGCCTGCCGGCATTTCAGCGAGTCTCACCGCCGGGGAGCTGCCACACACACCAGGGAGCGCCCAGACTCTGCATCTTATTCGTCCTTTTTGCATCATCACTGCCTGCAGCCCGGGCTAAACCTGCCTCATCTTCCTCATTAACCACCTTCTGGCCTGCAGCGTGCGACTGAGCACAGACCCGGGTCTCCCCGCGACACTCACGTGTGCGCTTCGGGAGGCGAAGCGCGTCGCCTCCTCCGGGATCTCCCACCCCCGCGCTCGGAAAAGGCAAAAAAAAAAGGCTGGGGAGGGAGGATGATGATGATGAGGAGGAGGAGAAAAAAGAGGAGGAGGATGAGGCTGCTCCACGGAGACCCCCTATCTCCCG
>WAAB01006337.1:228329-243967 GCA_013389865.1 Piaya cayana | reverse complement strand
GCCAGAGGAGGTTCAGGTCTGACATCAGGAAAAAATTTTTCACGGAAAGGGTCACTGGGCACTGGAACAGGCTGTCCAGGTTGATGGTTGTGTCACCTTCCCTGGAGGGGTTTAAGGGATGAGTGGACGAGGTGCTGAGGGGCATGGTTTAGTGATTGATAGGAATGACTGGACTCGATGAACCGGTGCATCCTTTCCAACCTAGTGATTCTATGATTCTATGAACTCCAGGCCACTCTGTCATTTTCCATTCTTCAGTGTTTCGATATAATAAACACCAGAGTTTCAGAAATAATGATGATGAATCAAATTAGATTGAAGCATTCATGATTATTTGTTAGGGTCTATATTTTGATTGTAGAATTCCTCTTCCTAACTCCAAATCTTTTTTTTTGCCAGTTTCTGGCAGAACATAGGGTTAAGTATAGACTCTGAAACTATGCTACAGTTTTAACCACAGAAGAGATAATGTGTCCCATTGTTCAACAAACTTGAACACTCTGTTGACCCAGCTGAACCTGAACCAATGAGTCCTGAAAGGAAGACAGAGCCTACCAGGTTCTCCTCTCCTCCAATCTGTGCCTTAACTTGCAGCTTTAGAGATAAGACACCTGATAAATTTCAGAGTGGACTAGGGAAGACCCAGAGGTGATCCTTTCTGAATTCTTGGGATTTTATTATTTTCTGTTGTCTTCTGATGAAAACATATTAGATGCTTCTTATCCCTCTTTTCTAATCTAACGTTTCCTCTACATTTCTAGGCCATCTCTGGTCAGCTCAGACAATCTCAAGAGAAATTGAAAGAAATTTCTTTCTGTCACTAAGAAGTGCAGATAAAGTCTGACTGCTTGGCTTATTGACTGTTCTTCCAAAGATGGCAACAGTAAGTGATTAATCTGCCAGTCAGAGGATATTTTCACTGATATTATATGAAGATCAGATGTCATCACCAAACAAGAATCTTTCATAATATATTCCTGAGAGCTGGCAACACTCACTTCAAAAGCCATGTGATTATCTTTGTCTCTGCTATCTTGGTCTTTAAAACTGGAAGATGGAAGCATTCTGGCTGACACTAACGTCCCCGTTACTGCTTCCTCTTATCATTTCTGATGGTTGTCTAGTTACTGAAATTTCCAGAGTATTGCCTATATTTTTAAATTTCGGTTCATGTCATGCCCTGTCAGGATAATTTTATTTATGTCCTGGGACTGTTACCCAATCAGTCCAGAACTCTCGGGATTGCAAAACCTTAATTGAAAGGGTCAGCAGTCATTTCTACTGTATGCACTTTAGTTCCACATTTTAGTCTTATTGAATGCTTGCTTTCTTCAGTTAGACTGGCACACGTCAAGTAGTCATATTTTTGAGTGCTTTACTTTTGTATGCTGTCTGTTTCGTTATATTTTCATCATCTTTGATAATTTTGTTTCCTCAATTGTTCAGACCATCATTTTAAATAAATGTAATTCAATTTACTAATGCAGACTCCCGTATGCTAAAAATTGGCTTCGGAAGTCCTCTTAGAAGTGCTTGTCCCCCAAGACTTCTTCAGAATTATTCAGGACTTACTACTGAAAGTTTCATCAGTGTAAAACTGAGAGCATGCATGACAGCTTACATGAAGCCAGTATCAAATTCTTTGTGCTTACTAGTAAATTATTTTCTACATCTGGACTTTCTACAGTCACTCTGTGCTAGGATGTCTGTGTTTGTAACTCCTGGCCCTTATCAAACCATCTGAGAGTAGTAAAAATTAATGACCTGCAAGAGAAAATGCTTAAATTAATTATTCACCAGTTTCCAAAGGACTATAATTGCATTTCCATTCTCTGTGGAGCTCTCTGATTAGCTTGCTGAGGGACTGGGGTGCACAGCATCATGGAGTTTGCAGGTACTCAGAAAGGCAGTAGCAGGGATCGTCAGAGGTGGACAGGAAGGCTATATGAGTGCAGGAGAAGGCTAAGGTTTGGACACTTTGTGGCTCTGAAGAGTGTTGGGATGTCTAGATTTGCTGTGATAAGAAGAGACATGTGGAATGATTGACTACTGTAATCTTTCATAGAAGCAAAATTTCTGTAGTAGGTTTGGATGAGAAATTCTTTGGGACTCCTGGGTATGCTGAGGGCCATATAGTTTCCTTGACAGAGCACTTTTATCTTTTTCCTACCAGAAATTGACCAAGTACCTACTTTTGCTTATTGCTACTTCTCAACTTATGCTGAGGTGAGACAGACAAACAGCTTGCTGCTAGCATCTTGTCTTGAGAACACCTGGCAATGGCCCTACTCTAATAAACTGCAGCTTGATATGCAAAGTGAGGATGGTGGACTTGCCTAATACACACCCTGTGATGTGCCTTTAAACCTCGAATACTGCTCTCAGGGGAAGGACAAAGAGAACCTTTACAAAAAAAATACCAGTGACTGAAGACTTGGAGTTTTGCTTTCTGATATGATGTTTTCCTGCAGAGTACAGGAAACAATAATTTCCACAACAAAGAAGAAATGTAAACTGCCTAGTCTGACTGTAATTTGTTTGTGTAGTACTGCAGAACGACAGAGTTGTGATTGCATAAGAGATGCCATGGGGAAACTATAACAAGAAAAATAAATAATATCAAAATGAAACAAGCTAAGTTGTCATACAGGACAATGTCTATAGACCTGGCCTGAAAATTTTTACTCACAGTCTTATGAGGTGTTGTGGCACTCTGTACTTTTCTGGGTGATTAATCTTGGCTTTCTATACTTTAGAACAATCTGACATCATCTACATCTTCATTTGCCTTGAGCAAATCAAAAGTATAGTAATAGAGAAATGCAAGTCCAGCTCATTTTCTTATAAGTTGCATTTCAAGCCCATTGGATTTATAGGAATAAGTGGATACTTTGTGACTGTGGTGCAATCCTGTCAGTCAGAGGAAGAGAAGATTAAACATTCATGACTACTGAAAGGCAATTTCCTTCAATTGTTCATCATGCCTTCATACTTAACCTTGCCCATAGGATTTCCTTTTGCTCTAAACTTCAGAAAAGGGTTTTTTTCTAGAACTTTCTTATGAACTTACTAGTGAACTGATGAAGGGGGTCATAATGATCAAATAGCTGTTGCTTTGCTTCACATTACTCATTTACCTATGGTTTAACTCAGAAAGCAGATATTTACCCATATAGGCCATTTGCCTAAAAAAAAATTAAAGAAGAATATTCAGTCTGTTTGTTTATGAAACAAATGCAGTCATGAAACTTAAGTAAGTAGTATAACCACAGTAAACTTAAATAAATCAAACCAAAATGGTATCTGTGGTGGTGTATGATTCGACAAAGATTATTTTTTTGTGACTATTCTGGTAGACCAGATATAGGTCTGGAAAAAATAGTGAAGTAATCCATGCATAAAGCACTGGACTGGAAAAAATCTTGTTGTAAATTGGTTGGGAATTATTATTTTTTAGCATTGGAATCCATAGAAGAACTAGCTTTGGAAATGACCTTAAAGATTTTATCCTTACCACCCTTCTATTCTCATTTTTGGAAGATATTTCAGATATACAGGAAATACAAATACCCTCTAAATGGTTATCTGCCCATGCTGCACCTATTGTGATACCTCAGTATGTGTAGGGATATTTTTATTAGCAACAATGTGTTTGGATTAGGCTCTTATCTAACACACACAGTGAAATGACAGCAGTGGCTTGTTTCTAGAAGGTGAATATAGAAATGGGTCCAAAAAATAGGCCTTGAATCCAGTATACTGTGTTTCTTCATATGCCAAACTGTGTGGTAAAATGAAGAGCATGTAAATGGTAAGTCCTAGTTTCCATTTCAGCAAAAGGATTATTGATAATGGTCTCTACCCACCCAGGGACAGCAACACTGCAGAGGTTCTGAACATCCACCTAGGTTCCACTGATGCACAAGTCCACATGGAAACGGCAGCATGCAGGAATATTTTTTCCTGTTCTAAGACAATGCTGCATGATGAGTCAAGTCCATTAAATTCTATGTGGCAGTTTGAAACACATACAATTCTGTTCCTAAGTGGTTCATGCACTGTAAAGGTAAACAAGACAGCTGCTGCTCACACAAGCAAACTGATGTCTATCAAAGAGAAGCAGTGTCTCTCTGTAAACAAATATAGATACATCCATGAACATCATTTTTCAATAAAACTAAAAATTTGAGACCACCCTAGGGAGGAGGAAAAATGGATTTAATTTTATTCCATCTATTTTAACAGTAGATGGGACAGAATACAATGGCAAGAGATGATTTTTTTAATCTAATGTTGGTAACTGAATGCAAAATTTACAGCTCAAGTGTAGAGCTGTAACAGTTACTACCAAAATGTTAAAATATTATTTTGTTGTCATACTGAAATGTGTTTTTTGTTGTTTCTTACTCTCTCCTTACTTGACCCCTTTTTTAATGGGCAGCAAAATTATTCAAATCAAGGTAATGAGCCTTCTAAATATCATGCTTCAGCACTGCAGGTCTCAGAAGATTCAGGGGGAAAGAATTGGATGAAAAGACTCTTGAGATCTATTTCCCTGTCCTTCTACCTCTAGCATCATAGCTGAAGACAAGGTAATGCTGTACTTTCTGGACATAACAGCAAATATCTCCCTTAGATTATGAATTTGTGCAAAACAAACAATATTTGGCCCTTGGATATAAATTTTCCACATTTTGGAATGCATATTAATGGATTTCATTTCCATCTGCTGAATGGGAAGAGAGAAGAAAGAGAGGGTTTATGACTTGCTAGCTCCAGTTCTCTGCCCCTATGAACAATCATGTCATACAATCCTCTTTACTAATTTATCAAGCTTCACCTTGACAGCCGAAGCTACCAGAGTTGATTCTTCTATTTTATTTAATTGATTCTGTGTGAGGAAATAAATCTTAGGTGATGACAATAACTTATTTTTCTTCTGCTCTGAGAAGGTTACTCGTAATTCAGTATCCTGATGAAATTAAAGTTTGCATTTGAGGTTTTCAAGTTAAAATCCAAACTGCTGGTTCCACGTGGGCCTCCGCAAAATATTATGCAAACTGTTAGATATGAAACAGTGGGAGGGGAAGTTCCTGACCTTCTGTTAGCCCCAAAGAGCCGATTTCCTACCCCCCCTCCATTTTTCACCTCCTTGTGTCCTCAAGGATGACCTCAATTACTCTGGTACCCCCACAATTACAGCTGGACCCCTACAAGGCTCATAGTGCCAACTCTCAGCACCATACTACCTACCTTGGCTTGAGAATATAGTGCAGAGATGCTAAAACTGCCTTTTCTCCTCACAATTTACCACTATTGCTTCCAGTAGGACCCACAACCTCTGTTTTTCATTAAGTATTTGAGATATTAAAACTTCGCTTAATTTTTTTTTCTCTCTCTGGCCTTAAGTTTAACCAGTGCTGAAATTCATTAATTTAAAATGTATATTGCTATGAAGTGTTTTTTAATTTACCCCCCCCCCCATCATAAATACATAAACACAGTCTTCAGTATCACAAATATAATGAAAAAGATAAGTAATCTAAAAGTGTCTGGCTGGCTCTTTTTATGTCTCCCATTCACCTTGCACTAGACTATATAAGACTTCCACATCATAGGACAAAATAGTTTCAGAGTTTTCAGTCGAATATTAGGTCTAAAAATCTTGTACTTGTTCCAGTAAATGCGAAGTGTGTTCATATAAATGACATTATATTCCTAGTCATGTTATGGTATGCAATTAGCAGTGAGGGACCTTCTTTTTATTTTATGTCCTCAGGATTTCACTCGATCCAAAATTATTGAACGTCTGAAATCCTCATACCTTTCCTACCCATGAATCTTTGTCTGAAAAATATGGAGGAAAATTAGCAATATCTAGTGCACTCCTGGAAATCAAGGTCTTTTCTGAGATAATGATGTTACTGCAGCCATATTTCTTTAAGTTCATAGCAGGCATTTCATATCAGAAGGTGTATTCTGATAGAGTCAGCAGGTGGAAATAGGCTGTTTAACCTGAAGAGGGTAAACTGAAGAAATCTGCTGTTTGATCTTGAAGAGAATGAGTGTTAATCATTGAAGGCAGTAAATTCAGGGTGTAGTTTCTCTGTCTTTTGTCACATTTTGAGCAGCCTTTAAAATTGATAGTTTGATGGGAGACAGGAACATTTTTCATCACTGATCAAGAAACAAAAATTCCTGAGTTTTTCTTCATGCATCCGGAGAGCTGTAAAACTAACCAAGGACAAATATGAGGCTGCTGAAAAATGAAACAATTAAAGGAAATCCCAGCCTAAATCATAATCTCCAGATGGAAAGTGTAAAAAAAGGAAAAAGTTTAATTGGATGCTCATTCTACTTTTTTTCTTTTTTTTTTCAGTGAAGTCTGATTACATTTGAAAGAAAAAATATTTTGTGGGTTCATACAGGAGAATTCACCATATCATAGAATCATAGAAACATAGAATCATAGAATGGTTGGCACTGGAAGGGATCTTAAAGATCATCTAGTTCCACCCCCCAATATACACCTATATTTCATTATGAAGTGCCAGCAACAGTAAGAAATTGAAAAGTAGATTTCAGCAAGTTGCTTTAAAATTCTGACAGTATTCCTTTTTTTCTGTTTCTAGTGACAGTGGTATGACCCTTCTATCTAGCAGTGACGGACAGTAGCTAATATCTGGGTTCAATTTATAGGTCTTACTGATCATACTTCCCCATCATGAGCCCTGTCCAGCTGCAAAAATAGTTTCAACTGAATTAATCCCCATTCACCCACTAAAGTATCTCATCACTGTACTTGTTTTGCTAAACAGAACAAACCTAGTCAATCAGGGGTTTACTGGAGGGCAAAGACAAAGAAAAGAATAATAATATAGTAGTGGGGAGAGTATAAATGCTTTGGAGAAAACAACTGCTGCCTCCAGAGGAGGCTGGCAATGGTACTAAGCTCTCCCTCTGTAGCTTCACATGGCCAAGGAAGTAGACAGCTCTTTACCTGTTGTAACTACCTTGTTTCTGAGGAAAACATGATGACTCCCATCTTGGAATACCTGGTCCAGAGAGAAACTGTCACATTTCTTCTCACTGCTGTTGATTTTCTCTTAAAGTATTCATATGTCATGCACTTGATAATATGGAAGATTTAATTATCTGGACAAATGTCCACGTCTGAATGTAGCTACTTTTCAGCTAGATTAAAGTCAGTTTTTAATTCTGTTTTACAATTAGCATCTCAATAGATGGATCCAGTAAAGTAAAATCACTAAATTTCCTCATTTTGTAGTTTACAAGAATTCATCTTTCTTGTATTTCCGTTTACTGTTTGAGCACAAAATTAATCCCAGTCACAGGATTCTTTAATTTGTAGATTTTTACCGTTAGCTCTGGTATCTGCATCCCAACCATACTAAATAATCCCACCATTTCTTATCAAGTTGTATCTTTTTCACAGATGTGAAAATCAGATCCTTTTCATTCAGGTGCTTAATTCAGTATTTGGATTTGTAATTTTAAACACCAGTTTTGAAAGCTGTTAGTCTTCCATTAACCATCAAAGTAGCTTTACACAGTATTTTCAAAAATGTGTTTCATGCAAAAAAGACACAAACAAATCAAAACAAAACAAGAGATTTAACATTAAAATTATGCCAGATCCAAATATTAAGATTGAAATATTCCTAAATTTGGGAGATGCCTGATATTCATTGTGAAAAGTAGGTGTAGTTAATTCTGGGGTTTTTTTAACAATGAGAAAAACAAAACCTCATACTATGCCTCAGAGAACAGAAGTTTGACATTCACAGCAGAATGTTTATGGACATTCATTATTTGCAATATATTTAAGAGGAAAATGATTAAAATTAAGTCCTACAGAATTTATCGTATAAATACAAAACTATTCCCATACATTGATCTCTATACATTCTCTGTTAATTCTGTCTGTGCCCTTAAACATCTTGGTTATTTTCTTTTGTAGAGGTGTTATTACTGCTCTTGGTTATATTTAGCTACAGTACCTACAAATTCTAAAAGGGAATTAACATTGCAGTGTATTAAAACTGTCCAAAAAAAACCAGCTCAAAGCCTGCTGGTGCTCAAGGGAACTCATATTTTAGAATGGGGCATGGGAAGGAAAAGAATTGTCAAAGGAAATTTTAAGTACTGTCATTAAAATATTAAAGCATATGGTTACACTGTCAGGCCCAACTAGTTCCTCAAACTAGCTGAGGAACAATGGCACATGCTTAACAATCCTCATACTCTAAATTAAATACTAACAAATCTGTGTTTATTAAAAGCCTCTTCACACATTTCTTCCTCACTGAAAATTTCCACCAAATACAAGCGGGTTTATATGATTAAGGAAGGTCTTCAACACATAAAATCATTAAAGGAAAAATAATTTTTGTCTCTATCTCTGGACATTTTGGGGTTCAGAAATTTCAGAGAAGGAAGAGATTTGGTATTGTTCTGAGTCAATTTGCTCTGTCTGAGGAAATGACGAGAAGGAAACTATTTCCTTGTCTCAGGAACCATGTGGTGTTCCAAGATAAGGCAAGCACTTGCTAATTCGAGTCCACAAGCAGGAAACGTGATACATTCGCTTCCTTTCAGGCAAACAACATAGTTCCCTGGCAGCACAAAAGCATTGCTTCAACTGCTAAATCACAAACGTTCAGAAATCCATTGCTCCTCTGTGGACATACTATTCTATATTTGTTACTTGGATGTTATGGATAGAAACAGTACTTACTCTCCAATCACATGGCCACCGAAGTTTTGGGGTAAGGAATTTGTTTCTTCTTCTAGAATATTTTTAAAATAGATGCTGGGATTCACTAGTGATTGTCTTAAAAAATACATCCTGATATATTCAAGCCTTGTGTTAGAAGAAAAAGTTAATGTATAGATTTTGTGTTTCTTGCAGTACAAAAGGCTGGTTTCCAAATGCTTCTTTGACAACGTTTTATCATGTTCTTAAAGTAATCAAGACAGCAGGAACTACCAGGGTAGAATTGATTGTTTGACAAAGTTCATTATTGAAGTCAGCTGAAAAGGTGTCTATTGACTTCAGTATGTTTCAGATGAGGTACACATTCTCAACCATTTAATGGATGTACCTACACAGCAGACATGATCTTTTTCACCTTCTGATGAAAGAGTTAGCAAAAACTAAGCGTGTTGCAACCTTCGGAATAGAATCTTACTCCTCCAGAATGAAAAATTAATTGTAATTTGTTGTGGTGCCTCATGATCAGATTTTCCTTACTTTTTCCTTAATGTATATTTGGGTTATTATTCATTAAAGCTGTTTTCTTTCACTGAAACCTGGGAATGGTTCATTAACTTAAAAGTAGGGCGTGAGAGGTGGAAATATATGTTACACTGAAATTCATTCAAGGTAATTTGCTTAAGTGTCATCATCCTAAAGGATTCTGTGCAATAGCTGCGGAGAACCTTTTCCTCTAAAAAGCTCTATTATTTGCTGTGTTTAACTTGTGTTAGCATTTAGCTGTAGAGTTAATCACATGATCTGGTTTTGTCTATTATGTTAGTGCTATTGAGCAATGACCCCTCAAAGAATTTGTGCCCTATGTAGAACTAAAAAAATAATATGCATTATCAAAATAGGACTTTTTTTCACAAAAGTGCTCTGAGAAAAGAGTAAAAAATAACTATAATTTCCTTATTGTAAGAAAGAGGAATCTGTTGAATGCCATCCATATGTTTCCTACAGCGATACACATATTTTCCTGTTGGTACTTCGTAAATGACTCACTTCATTTTTGTGTCTTGAGCTGAGGAGTAGGATAATTGTACTGGATGTCTTTGAGAAACAGTTGAAGATTAACTGAGGAAAAAATATGCCATTACTGTTTCAGAGTCTCTTGTCTGGAAGTTATCTGCTGGGCTCTGAAGAATATCATTTTTGTACAGTGGAATTACATGTAATTCTAAAATGGCTCTTCTAGAACAAAAATAGGAGTGCTTTCATCAACATGAACTTTAAGAATCTTTGTGTAAAAGTTGCTGCCCCTTGTTACAGCAGATTTGATTTTATTCTGAGGTAAATTTTTTCTTCATTGTGATGGAAATACACATGCAAGACAGGAAACTTAAGTGAAACTCTAAGCATTCATAAACTATTCTGCTCAGACTGTGGGAAAGGTGTTCTCGATCCTCATGATGAGTCCAAAAAATCACCTAAGAACCGAACATACTGCATGTGGCTGGCCCCACTGGTACTGCTGTTACTCTGTCATTTCACTTCAGTTATTTCTCCAGGTGCTCCATGCCAGGTCCTTCAATATCAATATCATTTGGCAATAGCTGAGTGAAAAATTCATCCATCACCTACTAATCTAATTTTTTACTGTTTTAATATAGTCTTTATTGAGTTCATTTTGATTTGTAAGTTAACAGTGGGAGCAAAGATGTTTCCATTTTAACCAAGAGTGCATTTCTTGTAAGTCCTAAAAGCATTTTCAATCGTACAGACCATTAAATACAAAAAAAGACTTTGAGACAATCCTGTTTCTCCAGTGCAGATAGTAGTATATTTTCAGATCAGGGAATTTGATTTGATCAATTTGAGAACAGTACATTTGATCAATATGACAACAGCAGAGAGAAAAAGTGTAAGCAGTTATTAATCAACATAAACTTGGATCCCGAGACTATCCTTCAGTTAGTTTTACTGAAGTATCTATTTTAAATGAGAAATTACAATTAAAAATATAAAGGTTATTTTTTCTTTTATTGAGTCATAATCCAGGTTATTGAGTGTGTGGAATCAATGCCATATATCAGCTGGCTTCCAGCATTTTAAGATTGTGAGCTGCCTGGCACTCATACTTTAAGTATTATCACTTGACTTTATAAGCTACAAATGCACTCATGATTTTAAATATAACAGCAAATTTTGTCCTTTCTCTCCCTCAACCCACTGGTCATCTCCTATTAAAATGTGCTTATTTGTTTCAAAGAAGTTGGACTATGTACTCTGCTGGAACAGATGGTTGTTAGGGATGAGCAACAGGTGACACTGTCATAGTATCATGTTACTGGTATAGGAATAATGGTGGTTAGGGATTTTGTGTCGTTCTCTTTATGAACTGAAATACTGCTTGAGAAGGGCAGCACTGACAGGAACAGTTACACAGTAAAGTCCAACCCAGACAGCCATGGGAAAAACCAACAAAATTAGAGCCTTGGATTCAGATGCAGTATCAACCTGAAGGACACATTTCCTGAATTAATATTTTTCATCTTCTTTTCCATTCCCTTTTCTCCCTTTTCAAAATTTCACTCTAGCATGCATATTCTTCCCTGTGTTTTAATTTGGGACAATCAGCCAAAATAGAGCAAGGTGACTGAGGACAATGCATAAACTGGATTTTTTTCTTGCACTTGGTAATTTTTTTGTCGGTTCTCTGTGTTTTGGAAAACCCTAGTGGTTTTAAAAGTGCAATACTTAGCAGTATATCACACACCATAAAAAGCTCGTAATGCAAGGAAAAAAGTGTCTTCACAGCAGATCTAACCTCTTTTTGCAGAGTCTATAGGTTATATCACTGATACCTGTAGAACTTTGGAAACAGTATATGAGCAAGTCAGCTGCTTTCTTTTGAAATTATTCTTCTGGAGTCAGACAACTTCAGGTGTTACAGGCTCCTGTTCTTCGAAGCAGCCCCAGTGGGAGAATAGAGAGGAGAGAAGCAAAATGCTTTCTTCCAGCCTCACAATGCAGTTCTGCTCCAGTGTTTTAGGGAATAATTCCTTCCAGTGCTTGTACAAAGTAGAAGAACGTTGTCCTCTTCAGAAAATAGAGACTGAAAATGAGGATAGAGCCCTTTAGTGCTTGAATTTGTGTATTGCCATGAGCCAAAACACCACGCCATATGTTTGATTGCTAAGTAAGCAGTTCTCCATTTGCAGTACTACTGGTGACAATAAACAAAAATTGTATTCCAGTAATAGCTGAATTTGCCAATTTTTAATTTTTTAACCTCATTGCCTTTTTGCATGTAGTTAATACAATATATAAACAATAGATAAAATCACCCAACAAGAATAAACATTTAAAGCAAGCCCAATTCATCAATACATGGTGAGAGAGAAGGGAGAAGAATTGTCCCAGCAAATGTTATCAGAAGAAGGGATGATCCATATTGATTTGGTGAAGTCAAACATATCTGAAACAATATCTCTGTGTTTGGCCAGGAGCCTGTACTGATTCCTCTTCTATGTCAAAAACAGCCCCATATATGTAAAATGCAGCCTTCACACTGAGTCTGCATTTCCTCATCTGGCAAACAATGACTATGTTTACAACGACGACTTTCCTGCTCAGACTTCCCGGAGTGCTTTATCATGCACTACCTTACCAAGACTCTTTGCTTGAATTTCAGAGTCTGGCTTCTGGCTCATAAGGGATATTATTGTTCTGTCACTCAGGACTTGCAACTCAGTGCTTTACCTTATGGTGTATGACACTGAAGGACTCAAATCATTGAGCAGACTTCTGTCCCTGTCATGATGGAGTTAATGTGAGAGCCCATTGTATGTGAACAAACCCTCCTTCCAGCTTCTTCCCTGTCTTTTCCAATTAAATAAATGGCTCATACTTCCAGGTTTGTTAGTATGGATTTTCTAAAGCCCTGCTAGTTCTTTATTGCTTGTCTAAACTTCCATCTTCTGACTAATATTTTCCCGCTTACCTACTAAAGCTGCAGCCTTTAGTGAAAGCAAAAATCGTACATCTCCAGAGCTACCATTCTATGCCTTTAATATCTCTAATAACAAAAAGCAACTGTCTTCCATTCCCATTTCACAGCCAAGTATATCTATTGATGGTAGAAAAAGAGCTTGTTTTGAAAAGCATATAATCCAAATGCCCTCATTGATTGGTTCTGGTACATATCAGTGGTATGTGAATTTGGACAACCCAATATAAAAGTAGCCTAAGGTATAAAATAATAAATATGAAGGGTGGATGTATTTACTAGTTTAGTCAGAAAGATCTCAGAATTCACTGCATGAAATGCCTAGAAAAAATGGTGGAAAAATACAGCCTTGGAGACATTTTCCCTGCTTCAAACCCAGAGGATAATGATCAGATGGACTAATTAGAACATTATTCCTGTAAAATAAGGGCAAAATGTTGTCTGCACTAGAAATTTCTAGATGTGTGGGTAGTGTGACTGAATAATATAATGTTCAGAAAGAAGTAGAGTATGCTTATACCCCTTTCTGTCCTCTCTCCTGGGTCAAGGTCACCAGAGGATCTTCCCATTTCCAGCTCCCCTGACCACAGTGTGAGTTGACTTGGGATGTGTCACAAGGCAGCTACAGAGCAGCTCAGGCCAGTGACTCAAACAGAACACAGCTTTCATATAAATAATGCTACTAGTGAGAGAAATGGTAACAAGGATGTGGGCTTAATGAAGGAAGATAAAAGATGGCATGTGATGGTGAAGAATTAGCAATGGCAGCAACCATGTTTGAACATTAGCCCTTCAGTGGCAACATGACAGCAGTGAATCTCATTCCTTTGTAATGCTCAGAGTCCTCCTTTGAAGTCCTCAAGAAATATTCTTATACCAAATGTGGAATAAATCTCGACTTAGGATGTTATTAAAAGGGAAGGCATTGCTCATCTTCCCCTCTCTCAGCTTCATGCTTTGTTCCTCCTCAGTTGAGTTTGAGAAGGAATGATATGTATGCAGCTTTTCACTTGGATGCCTACATGGCAATACTGATTGCTGGAGTGTCTGTGTGCTTAATTGTGTTCTAGTATTGCTGCAGACACCCTGAAGCACCCAGGCAAGAGATGCTACATTGCACCTTTTAATGCTACTTTTGCTGGTACCAACCTATTGTAGGAAGCCAGCACATCCTCCATGCTCCATCAGAGACAGGGGTCAAGGTCCTATGTAAAATGTAAACATACTTTGCCCACATCAGTTTCTCCAAGAGACAGAACTGGGTCTTAGCCTCATTCTGTGTTTTATTTTCCAGCTAGCTTTTGGAGGTACCATTTTTTGTCAACTACTAGACTACTATTGTTTTGACAAATATATACCCTACATAAAAAAATTATCAGGTGAATCATATACTGTCTTCTCAAGGGGCAGAATAATCAAACTATTCCAAATATAATATGTTTGTGTTTATTTTGCTGTCAGTTAAGTAAAAGATTAGACAGGCATGTGAAAGTTATCACTTCCATTACTAAACAAAGGGGATTATATAAACAGTCAGACCTTACATTTAGGAAGATAATGTATAAATCTATTCCACAATCTTATATACAGGACTGTCAGAAAGTTAAAAGTAGATGTTAATAAGGCACCTTTTTTTTCTTGCATTATTCTGGCAAGCTCAAAGAAAAAAAGCATTACTATTGTTGGACAAATCCAACAAACTATGTCATGAAGAGAAGAGACCAGTCTTCTTGCATGCTGTCTATTCAGAGCACGATTCCTTCCTTGTATATAAATTATTCTTTTAAAGTGAATCTGTCATCCTCAGGCTGTGTTTTGTTGCATCCTAATTACTGCTTCTTTTCTACTTCCCTCCCCCAGTATAGCCATTGATTTATCAAACACTTAACCATCTTTAGCAGGAAGGGCACAGATCTGATGTAGCAGAAGGAAGAGGCAAAGTTTCTTCGGAGTATTATTTAAATATTAATCACACAGCACATACACACTTCGGCAATTACACCTGCTCTATTGACTGAGTATGTGGTACCGCTCATCGTCACTAGAGCTGCCAGAAACATTATTTTTTTTGTTCAACTGCTAAATACAGAAATCACATCTTTAGCAAATGCAGTATATTCTTTCTTCCAAGTATCACGCCAGTGAATATGTCACATAATAAAAGGTGCTTAGTGATAGGCATTCTCCCCAAGCTGAGCTTCATGCTCAACTGCTAGAACCTTGCAGGATTCATACTCAGATGAATTGGCCTCAGCAGATCATGGGTGCAAACATTTCTGCCTCAGTTCTTCTTGTAGATCCTGTTGAAGGAAAATGCCCAGCTTCCCATTTTATAATTGCAATTCATTTAACTGGGTGTCAAAAATTTTTGTGAGCCAAATGAGTGATGGTGACTGGTGCCATATTCCTTGTACAGAAGATTAATCTGGAGCATGGAGATGCGATGAGATCTCCACAATCACAAAAGAGCAATAAGTAAAACCAAGACTCAAGACTGACCCTTTTGTTTTTGTAACATTATCTTCATTTCATAACCCTATACTTTCGTCTGGGGGAAAAAAATCAGAAAAGGCTATCAATAACTGTGGTATAGACAATTTCATTTTTTTCATGTTTCTCAAGGTAGAAGCTTTATTTCCTATTAAAACTTAATAAAAGGTGCTTACTTAGATTTTTAACCTATCATATAAGATAAGTTTACACCAAGCAATACTAAGCTATTCTCCTAACAAAATTTATTCCCTTTCTGTCTGAGGAGATGAAAAAGAGGCTTAATGTGAGTTTGATTTTCATGTATTGAAAATGGGACAATAGTAACTTAAGGTTTATCTGCTAAATAACCTCAACAAAAACTCCATCAACAATACAAATATACACAGTGCTGTTATCACAGAATCACAGAATCAC
>WAAB01006337.1:190074-227392 GCA_013389865.1 Piaya cayana | reverse complement strand
TTCTCTTGCAAGTGCTTCATGATAGCACTCAGGATCACCTGTTCCATGACTTTCCCTGGCACTGAGGTCAGGCTGACTGGCTTGTAGTTCCCTGGGTCCTCCCTGTGACCCTTCTTGTAGATGGGCACAACATCAGCCAGCCTCCAGTCCAGTGGAACTTCCCCAGTGGAAGTTATGAAATAATTTTATGTAAAAAAAATGGTGGAGAAAATAAAGCTGGTTCAATGCAAAACAAAGATCCTGATGTATACTTAAAATTATAAGTAAGGGATGGCACTGAGAAGGGAGATTGCTTCTTTCCTGGGAAGTGGGTGAGCTGGTTACAGGGGGAGAGGGAGAGAGATTGCACATGTAAGAGCAAGGAGCAGGAAAAAGGTCCTGCTTCTTGAGTGATGGAAATAGACATTTGAGACCTAGAGGCAAATGTGCAGAGAATGCAGCACATCCAAAAAGCACTACAATGAGAAACACTGTTTATACAATGTACTGGACAGGGTAAAATCTGTTCTTTATTTCTGGTATACCTAGTATATCAAGGTACTCAAAGTGTGCTTTGTCACTCTGAGATTTCTCTTTTTTAAAAAGTTCTGCTTTATATTCTGATAAAACTTTGACTTTGAGTATAAATGCTTCTTAGCCTTTTGTGGATTCTCATAGTAAGGACAAGCTCCACCTGAAGCTGGTTTGGATCAGGCAGGCTCTTCTCAGACTGCAGACAACAGAATTGCTGTGGAAAGTCTGAGGATGATTTCAATGTTTTTCTTACCCTACCAGTCTTTCCAGTAACCTGAAAATCTTGTGCTTTGTTCTGACCCTAGATATCTTCTGTCTTCTTAACTGTAGCATACCTACTTTGCTATTTCCTCCTTAATTTTTTTTTTTAGGAAATTCTACTTAATTTTAGGATTTCAATCCAGTCACACACACTCTGTTCATATAGGAAATTATTAAGTTCTCAGGCTCTGTCAAATAATCCTACTACTTAAGTAATAACTAGAATGCCATATTGCACTGTGGCAAACTGTGATTTACTGTTTCATTTAAGCTCATGCAGAGGCCTTATAACTTAGGTCTCTGGGTTCGTGAGACTGTAAGAATACGTTCCCAGAGCACAGTTTGCTGCACAT
The DNA here is from genome assembly GCA_013389865.1 of Piaya cayana. Lineage (NCBI taxonomy): Eukaryota > Metazoa > Chordata > Aves > Cuculiformes > Coccyzidae > Piaya > Piaya cayana. The sequence goes on along the minus strand of WAAB01006337.1, from coordinate 226,265 downwards.
GCAGAAAATATCAGAATTCTATTACTGTCTTTGTAATGCATTAGGAATCATAATGAAACTATGCAGTAACATAGTTTCTATCTCTGCATAAAGGAATATTTTCTTTGTTTTATGTAGTTATGCCAAAGGCATTAAATTAAACATGCTGACATATCTATCTTAGATGTTTTCTTCTGATTATTACAATTACTCTTTAGTTATCGTTCCAGTAAAAATCAACTGCCAGTAATATTAGGGGAACATCATTAACTCTGAGTGGGTTTGTGGGATATTGAGAGAGCATATTCCACTTTTCTGGCTTTTTATCACAATGAATTACTTGGATGTACTTGCTCATGGAGATCATTCTAGATATCACTATGGATGGTGAGAAATAAGAATTTAAGAAAAAACTTAACCTCATGCTTCTCCATAAGCATAGATATTTGCACTAAACCACAAAACTGAACAAGCTTTACTTCACTAAACTTCTGAATATTTTTGCTGTGCCTCAACCTACCTCACTTTCAAATGCTCTGCAAAATGTTAGTCTGAAGTGTTTACGGCAATGTAATTCAGAACTTTTCTCAGTTTTAAGGTATTAATAATGTCTCTGTAGTCTTTTCTTGGAGTGTTTCTTGTTAGAAACATTGTTAGAGGGTTTTCTGACCCTCTTTATAAGAACTAGTGTTTTATGTATTTTTTAGTTTTTCAGCATAAATTTCCAGCAGAGGGCAATCTTGCTCCTAGGTAGGTTGTGCATTTATGACGTTAACCCTCTCATAAACAGCAGCCCCCTCTGCATTTCTAACAGAAAATTAATCCAAGGGCACAGGCTGCATTTTTTCCCCTTTGTCATTTATTTAGGTTGGGTTTTTTTCAGATGCTTCCGGAGCCTATGTGCTTACTTGATTGAAGAAAGACAGCTACACAAGATAACGTCAGTACAGACCTTGAACTGTCGTCTGTTCTACCTTCATTTTTCAAGATAGAATTAACTATATTACAATTGTTGACTGATATTGAGTTTTAGAGTCTTTAAGGGGGATAGGTGTACCACCTACCCAGGCTGTTTATTCTAGTTGGTATCTGTTCTCACAGATAGAAACACATTTTCTAACTTTGCTTTACTTTAAACCCAGTACTTTTTTTTTTTTTACTCTACAGCAGACATAAAAATAACTCTTACGTTTTTTAGGTGAAGTTGGAGAATTACTCTCTCTTGTTGCACTTGCACAGGCTGAATAAAACATACCTCCACCAAGCCGTGTCTTAAAGCAGAGCACTGATATTTCTACCAGCCTAAATATTTTACTTATTTTGTATATTAGTTCTCATACCCTGCACAGTCTGCTTTTCCTTCACCATTCCACCCCCCCCCGATTATGTTTTCCAGCTGCCACAAATCTAGTCTGTTTGTTTTCTGGACATCACAGCTACCTGAAACACCTGGTACCATGTCACTCTTACTCTTTACACAAATTCTTATGTGACCTTTCTAAACTTTTGCCGTGACTAAGATCACAGCTGGTTGATACTACACAGCATCTAATTTGCCCAGCCAACTGGATCATGGAATGCCTACAAATGATTAATGAGAAGCTGTTTTGCTAATATAATTAGTGAAAAAAATTGGAAAGATAGTAATGTCAGCACCTGTCAGATACAGAGAAATTGCTTTCTTTAACTCAGCATGACCACAGCAGCACAGGATTTGGCTACTGGTACTAGCCCCAGCTTTAAACTAACTTTTCTTGGAGTTGGTAGAACTGACATAAAATTTCAAGTAGTTCAAATCACTTCAGACCTTCTGTGGTAGGAAAAAGTGGAGGCTCTCTGAGCCCACTGTATTCTTCCTTTCCATATTTGCTGCCTAGGATCTGTGAGGAGGAGTAGTTACAGTCTGTCCAGCTTAGAGATGCACATTTGCTCCAGCTACAGGAAGAAGGTATGAGTTTTTTCAAACTTTGATGGACCCTGGCTGCTCCAGTATTGTTTTACACAAATGAGGCTGTAATGAATATCTGCTCATGACTTACCTGAACCTTACTTGAAAACTGAGACACTGAATATAGACTTTATACTAGGTTTTGTCACTGAGCACTCATTTCAGGAAAAAATACAGGTTGAGACAGAGGCTGAGCTGGATTTCCCAGTGTCTAAGATGAAGCCCTCTACCTGTTGTCAAGACTTTTCAGCTTTGGGAGGAGGCAATGTGCCTGTGCACAAGTATACGTGCATGTAGGTGGAGGAATGCTTACCTACTCGGACAAGTTTTGAGTCACTGACATATGACATGGCATAAAGGAAACATAGCTCACAAAAATGTAAGGAGGAAAGAATTCAAATAGAAATAAATTTTAAAAATGGATGGAAATTATAATAATGAGCGGGTTTCCAGTACACTGCAAGGTGGTATGTTCTGTTATTGCTCATTGCTAATACAGTTGAAATCAATGAGCTTCTACATTCTGCATACAAGTTTGATGGAGCCTATATGGAATATAATTTGCATATCATATGTACAATGCTTCATGCTAGTTTTGGGCAGGTGGAAGAAAATAAAAGTGGGAAAACTACTCTTCACTTGCTGAAGTAAATGGACAGAATCTTGCCTTAAAATAACATCTCTATAGCAAGTTGAGTTGGAATGCTGACCAATGCCACTCTTGACTGACAAGCTACCTTACCATTTCTAACAACTTTAAGATAAATCTTCTGAACTATTCCTTTTTTAATAAAGCAGTAATAACAACACCAAAAAATATAGCCATAAAACATAAAGAAGATTGTTATATTGGAAAGTCACTCAGTAGAAAACAAATCCAATGTGCAGGCATCATCTCACCCTATGGGTGTTTTCTGCCTCCTTGTGCTTAGCAATAGCTTGAGCAGAACACATGCTTGGAAAGGTAACTGATGCTTTATTAGCTTTATTAGCTATTATTGGCAAAGATGCAGTTCAAATTCAAGTCGTATACACAACCTGACTAAAAGAATAAAAACCTCCTACATTCTGATGGAACAAAAGTGAAATTTGAATGAATCCTCAATGTAAAAGTGCTTTTAAATCAAAAGAATGTCTTGTTATCTGATATGATCCATGCACATGAAAGGAAAATGAAAGGCTTGGAAAAATAAGACATTGATGTATGTATGTCTGCCAGGATCCTGCTAAGGTCCATGATAGAGGTAGGAACCTCCATCACAAAAAGCAAATCTATTTGATGAAGAGTTCAGCTGAACCATGGACTGACAAGCATAGGTAAGGACTGTATTGATCTTTTTTTTGTGAAGTATATTCCAAGGTGATGAAGAAGAGAATGTAGTTCACTTCTCAGAAGATTTACAGATTGATGTGAACGCTCCCTTAATCAGTCTTGATCTTCATGTCCAGGCTGGATGGGAAGAACTTCTTCCAGAGCCATAACTAGGAAAAAAACCTTATCAACCGGTCTGTCTTCTTTACTAACAACATGTACAAATTTCTCCTATGTCGATTCTATAGTGTGTTAAGGACTTGCCAGAGGCTATTAACTTGATAGGGTACATACTAACACTTAATGTATACTGTTCATAGAAAATTATAAAGGCCTTAAGGAAAGCTACAACAACCAAGAAAAAGCTTTGCAAAACATAGGTCATTATCCCTTGTACAAACCTTTACCACTACCTTTGCTACATACTGCATGTAGAGATCAGAGAGGAGGGAAGGGAGAGACATCAGAAGGATTGCCTCATCTAGACAGACATTGGGGTGACAGACACGTGCTGGTTTAGTATTCAGATCTGGGGGTAACATCCAGAAGCCATGAGTATTACTGTGGGTTCTGAACTTCCAGTGTTTTTGGCGTGGACATGTCAGAAGTACCACAGTCAAAACAGGTAAAGTAGCTAAGATATTCAGTCATTTTGATTCCTTATATCCTTTTATTTCTGGCTTTGTATCAAGAAGCCCATCCTACATTGCTGAAAATAAAAACTTTGTTCTTCACCATAGCTGGTTTTAGAGGTGAGAGTGGAGAAAAATGACTGAGATGGGGTACCAAATCTTTTCAGTTGTGGCATAATCAAATAAAGCCAGCAGTGTGAGCAGCCTGAGAAACATACAAGTCAAAACACGCTTAGGGGACGGGCATTTGGGGAGATATTGTTGTTGTCAGCATCTCTACTTTATTTCCAAATATATATATATATTCCCATATATATACACATATGCTTTTCTTTTTTTTTTCTTAAAAGCAGAGGACGAATGACATGCACAGTTCTCAGAAAACCTTAGGGTATTATAATGACTCCTCAGGAGACACTTCATGTCAGTATTGCTGCAACTCTCCCAGAAGGCTAGTTCTGCTCTGGCACTGCCTAGATTAAGGAAGAGGAAAAATAAATCTGTGAAAGTCAGCTATTCCCCTCAAAATCCCATGTGCAGCAAGTCCCACTATGCCTTTGATCTTTTTCACTGTTTAGTAGTATTTTCTCTAATGTACCTCAGGGCTGTGATCACTGGACATTCTAAAGAGTAAATCAATGGGCATAGATTTACAATTCCTCAATGTGATTTTTTAGAACTGAATTACATTTCACTGAAATTCATCCTCTGTAGGGAGTCAACAAAAAGCAAGTTTAGCCTATTAGTATGATCCACAGTTTCCACTGAAGTCAGAGAAATTCTGGGAACAGAAAGAATAAAGTGTCTATAACCAAAGAATCTAGTGTTATATCTGTAGTAAGAACCAGAAAGATTAAACATAGTTCCAAACTGAAATGAGAACATTCGGGGTACTGGATGGCAACTGCAATATTTAGTATAAGTAAGTCCAGCTGAGTTTCCCAATGGCATGATTTGACCCTCTATTTTTACATGCATATATAGAGGTAAAAAAATAAAAGAGTTAAATAAGTTAAAGAAAATTAAGACATTATCCAAAGAGATAATTGTTTGTGTTGTACCTCCAGCACAGGAGAACAGCATGTGAGAAGGACTGAAGAGCTGCACTCAATACTTTTGTCAATTCCCTCATCTACTTTTAACAGTGTGAAATGCTTATTTGACTGTGCAGGTGGTATAAATCACGGCTAGAGGGATGCAGGGAAAATCCTCACCATGGTGCATGACAGCCCCAGAGCCATTTATACTTTTGTGACTTGCTGTGTTTACACTCCAGTCCTGCAGAGATGCTCTTCTCCCTGCTGGAGCTGTGAGCCCAGACAGGAGCATGAATATCAGGTGGCTGCACAGAATCCAGTGCCTGGGGGATCCCTCGGCAGTCTCAAAATATAACAACATAACTAGCTTTCCAGACAAGGTGCAAGAGAAAGAATTAGCTCTTGGTCCACTTTCCCATAGCCATGCAAGGGCAGCACTACGAGTACTCAGACTGCAGCTCTAGTGCTTGGGAAGAAATATCTTTAGGACACTACCTGGGATCTAGTCAACTGGAGGTGGCCAAGCCTTGCTCTCCCTTCTCACCTTTGGGAATATGAGTAAGAACTTGCAGTAACAGAATGTATTAAACCCATTAAAATAGCATAAGAGGATATTTCTGACCAAAAGGGGCACAATAAGGCCTGCTTTGTTTCTGGAAATGTTTTATAAAGAATAGAATTATTGTGAGTTTTTCAGAAGGCTGCTTATGGTGATGGAGATCTTATATGCAGCCAGGACTCACAGCACAGGATACAGTCTCTGGGTTCTCATAAAAAGGAGACCAGACAACCACCCTTTGACTTTAGTATGACCAGTCAAGAGTTTCTCAGTTGTAAAAATGAAGGCGTAAAGAAAAAAATGTATTTTACGGTCGAGTCTAGTCTGCCTCTGAACAAAAACACAATAAAGTTTTTCCCAAAAAGGAGCAGCTATCTGCAATAATATCATGTGCTTTATACTTTCTAGTCTTTGCTTTATTTTCACATCTAAAAAAGGATAATGGATAGAAGCCTACCTGAAAGTTCAGGTTACAAGCAAGCCACGGTACAATTGTATAGCCACCCCAAATATCAGTGGTTTAATTAAAGATTAAATTTTCTGGACTTCATAGTAATTCAAGTCTAAACAGAAAAATATAAGGTGAATACACCTGGGTAGGAGATTCATGGTGATGTCAGTAATTCATAATAATGTTGGTCTTGTTTAGAAGAAAACCTTCAAAGCTATATAGGGTGACCATACTGTCCTTCTGACAGGGTTTGATGGGCAGCAGGCATGGCTGAGTTCAAATTTACTGCTCCTTGGAGTCCCCATCCAGAAACCTGCAAACATTTAATGTTAAACTTTCTGGTGCTCAAAGAGCTAATTTTCCCCATCTGCAAGTATGAATCACATAGATAACAATTTATCACTGAAGGCAGAAAAGTAAGAAGGTAGAAAAGTAAGAAGGTAATAGTAACTAATTCTGAAAGTGCAATTATACCAATAACCATTTACATATTCCTTACAAGAAGGAAAGCAAACGTTTGCTTTCCCTCTCCTGCAGTTACTTGCCTTAAGTTTAAACCTTGCTAGGTGCTAAGGCCTGACTTAGAATCAAAGAATCATAGAATAGTTTGGATTGAAAGGGCCTTATAAAGGTCAGCTAGTCCAACAGCACTGCAATGAGTATGGACATCTTCAGTTCCGAGCCCTGTCCAACCTGACCTTGATGTTTCCAGGAATGGGGCATCTACAACTTCTCCAGGAAACCTGTTCCAGTGTTTCACCACCTTCATTGTAAAAAATGTCTTCCTTATATCTAACCTAAATCTACCCTCTTTTGCCTTAAAACCATTGCTTCTTGTCCTATTGCAACAAACCCCACTAAAAAAATTGTCTCCATCATTCTTATAGGCCCCCTTTAAATATGGAAAGGCTGCAATAAGATCTACTTGGAGTCTTTTCTTCTCCAGGCTGAAGAGCCCAAACTCTCTTAGCATGTCCTCACAGGACAAATGTTCCATCTGTCTGATCATTTTTGTTGCCTTCCTCTGGACCCGCCACAACAGGTTCATTTCTTTCCTGTACTTTGGGCTCTAAAGCAGGATGCAGAACTCCAGGTGGGATCTCATCAGAGTGAAGCAGAGAGACAGAATCACCTCCCTTGACCTGCCAGCCATACTTCTTTTGAGGCAGCCCAAGATATGACTGGTCTTCTAGGCTGCAAGTGCACACTGACAGCTCATGTCCAACTTTTTATCCTCCAGTATTCCCAAGTCCTTCTCAACAGGGCTTTTCTCAATTCCTACAACCTCCAGCCTGTATTGATTCTAGGAGTTTCCCCAAACCAGATACAGGACGTTGCACTTCACCTTGTTGAACCTCATGAGGCTCACACAGGCCCATTTCTCAAGCTTGTCCAGGTCCTTTGGATGGCACCTCATCACTCCGGTATACCAACCAAACCACTCCACCATGATTGGTGTCGTCTGCAAACCTGATGAGAGTGCACATGATTTCACTGTCTGTGTCATCAATGGAGATTTTAAACAGTACTGGCCTCAATATTGACCCCTAAGGGACACCACTTGTCACCACTCTCCATCGGAACATTGAGCTGTTGACCACTACCCTCTGGATGCAACCATCCAACCATATCCTGACCTACCAAACAGTCCACCAATCAAATCCATATTTCTCCAGTTTAGAGTCAAGAATGCTGTGGCGAACTGTGTCAAGGGCCTTATAGAAGTCCAGACAGATGACATCCATAGCTCTTCCTGTGTCTACTGGTGCAGTCACTCCATCATAGAAGGCCACAAGGTTGATCAGGCAGGACTTTCCCTTGGTGAAGCCTTGTTAATTGTCTCAAATCATCACACTGTTCTCTATGTGCCTTAGCACAGTGTGCCAGCACAGAGGTGAGACTGAGAAGTTTGTAGTTCCCAGAGTCCTTCTTGCTGCCATTTTAAAAAATTGGTGTTATGTTTCCCTTTTTCCAGTCATCAGGGACTTCACCTGACTGCCATGACTTTTCATATATCATGGAGAGTATTTTGGTATCTACATCATCTAATTCCTTCAGGACTCTGGGATGGATATCATCAGGTCCCATAGACTTATGTAAATTTAGGTTCGTCACGTAGTTCTGAACCTCATCTTCTCTTACAGGGGAGGGACTTGATCTTGTGGTCCACTCACTTCAAGGGTGTGGGAAGATTGCCAGAGAAGACTGAGGCAAAATCGCTGTTGGGTACCTCAGCCTTCATCTGTCATCGCCAGTTTGCCAGCCATTATCATAAGGGCAGGTATGCTTTCTTTGACCTCCCTTTTGTAGCTGACATACATGTAAGAGCCTTTCTTATTCTTTGCATTCCTCATGAAGTTCAGCTCCAGCTGCACCTTGGCCTTCCTAGCTCCATCGCTACACAACCAGGAAGTATCCCTATGTTTTTGCCAGGATACTCATCCCTACTTCCACTGCCTGTGCATTCACTTCTCACCCTTTAGCCTGACCAGCAAATCTTGACTCGGTCATGCTAGTTTCTTACCTTCCTTTCTTAATTTCTTACACCTAGTGATAGAGAGCTTTTGCACTCTATGGAAAGCATCCTTAAAGATCTGCCAGCTCTGTTCTGCTCCCTTGTCTCTAAAGGCAGTTTCCCAGGGGGTCTATTGACTAAGTTTGCTTTCCTAAAATTCAGGGTCCTGGTTTTACTCTTTGCCTGACCCATATCCCTCAGGACTGTGAACTCTATCAGTGCATGACCACTGCAGCTCAGGCTGCCTCCAATCTTGACATCACTAATTAGCTCACTTACATTGGCAACCCTCAGGTCCAGTGTCACATCGCCTCTCGTAGGGCTGTCTATTACCTGGCTTAAGAAGTTATCCTCGATGCACTCCAAGAGTCTCCTGGATCACTTACAGCTCACCGTGTTACTTTTCCAGCAAATGTCAGGTTGGTTGAAGTCCACCAGGAGGACTAGAGCCTGCAAGCATGATGTGTCCTGGAGCTGGAGGAAGAAGGTTTCACCAATAGGATCCCCTTGATTGGGCAGCCTGCAGTAGGCAACAACCATAAGGTTCCCTTTGTTCCCTCAGTCTCTGATTCTTACACATAAGCTTTCAACCTGCACATGGCTATTCTTCAGAGACAACTCTTCACATTCTATCCATTCTTGATGTAGAGAGCAATGCCTCTGTCCCTCCTTCCTTACCTGTCCCTTCTGAACCACCTGTAGCCATTGATAGCCACACTCCAGTCATAGGATTCATTCCACCCAGTTTCAGTAATAGCAACTAGGTCATAGCTTTCTAGTAGCACAGTGGCTTCCATCTTCTCCTGTTGCTCTTGCTACATGCTTTGGTGTAGAGGCACTTCAGCTGGGATGTTGGCCATGTTCCCTTCTTAGAGGGACACCCCTTTATTACTTTGAGGTATATAACTGGTTAATTTAATAATAGGACCTCTGTAAAACTTCAAATGTACTGCAGTATAGCAGATATATCTCAGAGTAACAAGGCTGATGGCGCTCACTAGCACCCTGTCCCTTTAACTGAAGTGTGTCATCCTGCAGCTTGTCATGGGCAAGCCTGATGTTATCCCTTTCCCCCATCAGTCTGCTTGGCAGCTTTATAACAAATCTTAGGAAGATGTGTGATTCTAGCAGAGACTAAGCACTTTTCCCAGACATTGGTACAGAAAGTACCATTAAATGCAAGCTACTTTCTGTATGTTGTTGAATTATGTTGTTGTTGTTCTGTATGTTGTTGAATTATGCAAATTAAAGAAAAAACCCAATATATAGTGAGAGCAATCTGAACTGCTGTGTTTGTGGTTTAAGGTTCATGTATACATATAAAGACACTAGGATTTGTTTATCTTTTAAGAAAGCTTCAAACTGTCTACAATTCATTTTCTGGTAGAAAATCCTTCAGAGTTAATGAAATAATTTGCTGTGTATTTTTGCTGTATTTCAGAGCAGATAACAATAGCCTTCACGGTATCCATGGTGGTTGGACTGGTGATAGGAGGGATCATCTGGGTGTTGTTCACTTGCTTGTCCCGTCGCAGAGCTAGCGCCCACATTTCCCAAGGGACCTCCTCAGCTTTCAACCGTCGGTCCAGACCCTCCTCCCCTGGCCACAATACCGGACGGACTGGATTTTACCGCAATAGCAGCTGTGAACGTCGGAGCAACCTCAGTCTGGCCAGCCTCACCTTCCAGCGGCAAGCCTCCTTGGAACAAGCCAACTCTTTCCCCAGGAAGTCAAGCTTCCGCGCATCCACTTTCCACCCTTTCCTTCAGTGTCCTCCACTCCCTGTGGAGACGAACAGTCAGCTGATCACCCTCACTCCCACAAATACCACCACAACTCTAGTGGGAAGCACCACTAACAGTTTAAGTCGACCTGAATTCCACTGGTCTAACAACACCCTCCGCATCTGCCACTCCACACAAACCCCTCCTCCTGCCTATGAAACCATCATAAAAGCTTTTCCAGACTCCTGAGCTACGTCCTTGCTGCAAACACGCATGTGCATTTTAGGAGGAACCTTAATCATCTCAACAATTTTCTGTGCATGATGATCTCTGAAAAGCCTTTGGCTGCCATTGCAGAGTGGACATAGATCATCAAGAGGTGGGATGCAGCAGTTTCTTACAGTGCAATATCCCACTGTCTAAGTGATCAGTTGCCTTTGTACTGCTGGCTCTAATTTACTGCTCTGTCATATGCTTGCATAATTATAGTGTTGCATCTTTAATAGTAACTATTGTATCATTACTTTAGAGGAAAGAAAATTCTACCACTTAAATTCCACATCATTTATAGAAGAAACAGATCATGTTAGGGATAACTGATACAAACATTTTAAAAAAATCCAAAAAACCAACTACATTCCAGGTTTACATATTTTCCCAAGGATATAACATTTTCAGAGAACAGTTCCCATCACCCACCTCAGACACGTTTTGTCTGACGAACCTCAGATGCAAACCTTGTAGGGGATTTAATGTCACAGTGCTGCCTGTGGTCATAGGCATCCTGTTCTGCTGATTGTAGAGGATCTTAAAGGACTTCATCTTAGGGCTACTTATATAAAATTCCCTCCTTGTTATGGGAAAAAAAGCTGAAGTATACCAAGCTTCATGCAGTTTCAAACATATTAAACACATGTAACAATTATAAAGAATTTTCTTCCTGCAGCCAGCAGAACAGGTAGTCTCATTTTAATACCGAGTAAGGCTGTATGAGAACAGAACTCCTCATGTTTCATTTTTCTAGTTCTGGTTATCAAGATAAGCAGCATGGAAGACAACTATTTTTTTTTAAATTAAGTTTCCTGTTTTGCTATGGGATTACTCATTTCCTCATTTCAAATTGTATTTCTTAAATTGTACTAGCGTTTAATTCTTCCTGGCAAGTTATTAGCTGAAATTGCGTCTTTAGACATCTACAGCTGAATTGTAGAAATAGTTGAAATATGAAGATAAATACAGAAAATTTAGTTGAGGTTAACATACATTCATGGTTGTTACACATGTATCATGTCAAGCTAACCCCTGGCTTAGTAGACTCTAATTGCACTGATGTGAGATGTCCAGGATTTTGAAACAGCACAGGCAAATAGGGACTGTTTTAAGACTTATTGTATCAGTTTCCTGTTGAATTTTCATATTCTAATAAAGGGTAAAGAATTTCCACAGGTAAAGCAGCAGTCCTGCTCCTCATTTGCAGTTAAGTTTTTTTCATACTAAAAGGACTGGGCAACTACCATCCACAGGACTCCTGATTCTGAAGGCATTGGTCCTGTGCTTCTGTAGTGAGAACGAGTTCTTATCTATCTTCTGGAAGGAATAAAGATTCAGCATCTTCTAAGAACACACAAAATGCTTAACATCTTACTTTCTGAGCTTTTGGAGACTGGTAGCATGCATCCCTTTGCTAAGCTCAGCACCCCTCAGGAAGCACTGGTGTTGATCTCTTGACTGCAATCTTTCAACCCAATATCACATCATTTCCAAATATGACTGTAAAAATAATTGACTGTAAGCATACTTACAAGCGTTGCATGCTGTAAACCATAAGTATTCCTTATTGTAAAGGCAAAATATTTTGCATGTATTTACTGACTGAATTTCATTGTTTTATTTTTAGTGTGCTGTGTTTTCCCTTATAGAGGGATATATGTCATTACTAGAAAACAACCATTTACAGAGTTTACAGAGAATTTCACTGCGGACACTATGGGTTCTAGTACCTTGAGGACTTGCTGATAAGACTGCAAAACTACATTTGGCTGGTCACAGGCTATGGACTTAAAACAATAGTCTGCTAGAGGAAGAAAATTGTGTTATTTCATTCAGTAATAATACCTTTTTTTATTTAGAACCTTATTGAGTCTGGTGAACTTTATTGCATGGACAAGTGCATTCACTCTGTCCTCGCTCTAGAACAGGTGATGCCACATATTCGAATCAATTCCTATGAAAAGCAGAATTCAAGTCTGCCCCCTTGGCTTATTGAGTTTGGTGGACTGAAGGGATAACTTGGCCTACAGTGTGTACCCAGCTGGCCAAAATCACTCGTTCCTTGAGAGTGAAATCATTTTAGATGACTGAATTTTTACTCCTGTATTATAAATGCACATTACATTACAGTAGAACTTTCCATAGCAGATTATTACTTGTATTAGACTATATTTAGTAAGCCATGTAGAAACAGAAGCTTAAATGCACTGTATATTTTTCCTCCTGAAATCTGGATATCAAAGCTTTTTTTAATGTCCCCTAGATTAGGGAAATTGAACACACAGATTGTTTGGTGCATAATCAGTATAGCTGTCAGACGCAACAATTAGTTTAAACATTGTCTGAAACTAATATTTTGCAAGCACTCTGGAAGCTTCAGGATATGAAATGAAGTTAGATGTTATAATCTTGAGCTCATATTTTTCCTTGAAGATGAATGTGTTGACTTGCATAAAAGATCCTTTAAAGGAAAGTGTATCATCTTTAATTATGCGAGCTGATATAGTTGGAAGTGTGGATGAAGATTTAGTCCTTCCTCTGCTTCTGCGGGGATACACCCCAAAGCTGAAGATGTTACATGAAATCAGCATCAGAATTTCCCATATGAGAACACCTTCCAAGGATTAAAAGTGAGAACGTCTCTCACAAATAACAGTGCTTACAGAATCCACTCGTTTCCAAGTACTTGGACTTCAATCCACAAAGTGTTTGAGCAAACGCTTGCTTTAAGCAGATGAGCAATAACTATAAAGTTCACGCTTGGATGGGCTCATGCACATTTTATTGCATGAAGATCAAAACCTCGAAGTGATCTGTGAGATTCAGGAATCATTGGGTGTTTGATATTCAAGTGATTATATTAGCTCATTGTAATGATATTTTTCTAGCCTTTTATTTAAATTTAAAATACTGGAGAGAAGAGCTGAATTAAAAAAATGCATTACTGAAGATTTCAAGATTTCAAAGCATTCACAAGCAATGAATTAAACTTCACAATAATTTTGCATGTTTTCACAATGAGAGGCAGTGAATAAAAGGGTGCTCTCATAATCACACAGGGAATGATAGGCAGAGGTTCGATCAGACTCCAGACATCCTGACACCTTGTCCTGAAGTAAGCAGAGCTACTACTGCTCTTCATAAAGAAAAACACTACTCAATTATTGTCTATGTGCACAAAAACAATTGCTCCAGTTCTGGTTTCATATAAAAGTCAAAACTAGGGAGCTCTCTGTCTGAGAAGAGTTATGTTCCAGCATATTTACAAAAGTAGCTTGTGCTATATTCCTTGACCTTTCCCTGCTGAAGGACCACTGATCGCCTCTTCAGACAGCTACTGATTATCATACAGTAGCACACTGAACATGCTGTATCTCTGCCAAATCAAATTTTTAAAGTTCACTTGCAATTTACCATGAAGTTTTTGAGTCATCTCAATATCCATGCTTGAGTATAAACTGAAAACTACATTTACTGGAAATATCCTCTCAGAGATGAAATGACACATGCCAGAACTCTGACCTATAGGCACGTGATGAAATTAAGTGATGTCTATGATGCAGTACAGCTTCTGAAAAAAAAAAAAAAAGAAAAGAAAACACTAATTGAAAATTTACTTCTGCCAAGTCCAAAGCAGATTAAGAGAAAGCAACACTGACATAACTTCACAAAGCAGGGCACAGAATTACATAAATCAACCTTACAAAGTGTCTTAAAACCTATATGTGCATTTGGGTCTCTTAATAAAAGTGAGTTTTCAAAGGAGTTGAGTGTTTGGAGTTTGTGCATGACTTTGTGAGTAGTTATTTATTTACCTTTTTAGATGATGAAAAGCATGGCAAGACCCTATTATCTTTTTCAGTGGAATATTAATAGTGACTATAACTGAATAAATGATTTTCATCTAGCTGGGATAGAGAGTTTTGAAAAAAATGCTGCAGCAATCAACAGGTGAGCTACTGCTGCCAGCAGCTCATTTGGAAGCACACAGGGCAACAAAGAAGAGAATTTTCCAGCTTGACTTCCTGCCTCACACTGTAGCCGCAGTACCAGTGGCTCCACTGAGGATCTCTGGCCTTGCTGTCCTAGGTAGGGGTGTGCGTTACTCTGTGCTTTTGCCCTGAAACAGAAGTCTAGTTTGCGTATCATATTTTGTCTTTTAACCTTTATGGAAGCTTTTGGCTCCTATCAAATTTCTGACATTATTGCATGAGGGTGGCAGTGTCTGAGGGGCACAGAATGGATCACAGAGCTTTGTCAGTAGACATGTTTCCTGTCTGCTTTCCCAGTGACATTCTGCATCTGAAACATATTTCATGTATTTAGCAGCAGAATCAAGTGATTGTGTGCTGAGGGCTGCGAAACAGCAGTTGCGCTATTTTAGAGCAAGGAGTTCTTTTAAACAAGAGTAGCTTAATTATGAAAGGGATTACACAGAGTGATGGGACTGAGATAGCAGGAAATTGGATTTGCTGATTTAGGACATAACTGTCTGATGTGCTCATGAGAAGGGACAGTGTGGAAAGGCACTTGAATGCAAAATTATTCATATCTTATTCAGGGAGGAGCCATATCCATATCAATCAGCTTTATTTTATGGCAGCACATTGATGACTACACGGGAAAGGTGATGCTGCTCTCTTGTTCCAGCTTGACAATGGTACAAATCACAGCTAGCAGTAATTTTCATTTCTTTGGACATGTATGGAGAACTTCATAATGGTTAGTTGTGCACTTAAATGGAAGGAATCTTCAGCCTCTAGACTGACCAGTCTACAGCTTCTGTTGAAGCACACTGGAGAGACAAAGAGGAGAACCTTGCTCTAGTTCTGTGCTGTATATCTTGGTGATCTTTTAATGTTGTTTTTGTAGAGGGCAAGAATTCCCTCTAAACCTTTCATAGAGGGATCACAATTTTTTTCCCTTATTTAGTACTTCTCTATTTAGTTCCATAGTAAGTTGCCTCTCTCTTTCTGTGCACAAACATGTTGATAAAAATGCACAGATCTTCACTCTGTCCCATTCTTTTGTTGTTCTGCCAAGTAACAGAGCAGATGACTTTGTTATCCAGAGAATCACTTTGAGGGATTGATTGGGTTGCGTGTGAAAAGCTTTCCAGCACAAGTTTGCCAGCATCAAAGGACATTTCCTTTTTTTTTTAGCCCATAATGTCTTGGGTAGATGTCATGGAAAGATACAGACACCTTTTTGTCCAAATTATGTGATAGACGTCACTTAGTAAAACTCTGAATTGCCTTAAAAATACTTATAACTCTACAATGCACTAATTCATGATGCAGATTTTTTTTTTTTGGAACATTTTAGGTAACATGAAACTGACTCCTGTAAAAATGCGTGCATGGTCAAACCCCATATTTTTGGGTGCTTTTATATACAGTAAGAAAAGTCCTTCAAAGTGTCTAAATGCCTCTAGGTATTGAATACCTTCTGAAACAGAAATGGAACAATAAATATGTTCCCACATCATTCAACCATGTTTGAATTGTATTAACTTGGAAGAAAAAAAATCTATCTTTGAGAGACTAAATTTAAGCATTGGCAGATTTTCATCTCTTCTACCAACCCAGGGAACCTGCTTTAGGCCACAGATATCCCCAGTAAAACTGAAACTATTTAGGAGAGAAACAGGAACTGAGAAAACTCAGTGTACATTAAGACAAGCTTCAACTAAACTAAATAAGTTCAAGAATGACAGATTTACCATGACTTTGCAAAGTAAGTGAAGTCTGACAGTGTTTAACGTCCTGGTAGTGTTCCTGAAAGATGCCTGAAAGGATTTCTCCTGATTTGGTCACCCCTAATTCATAACAACGCATACGCATGCCTTCTCACAGACATTTTATGAGCACTGAATGATAAATATCATCACATACATTTAAATGCATTTACAGATAGTGCATAAATAGGTGTTCCTTCTTCTCTCAAGGTACCTGCAAGACATTTAATTGCTAGGTGATTTAAGAGCTACTTTCAATGTTGGGCATTACAAAGATTCAAAAACAGACCAAAAATGTTTCAGACTATCTTGTTGATCTTGATATTGAATGCAAAATCTGAGTCATAAGTGATGAAAAACTTTGAAAGCTAACTGTTCATTTATCTGTACAACAGAACAGAGAATCAAAAGAAAGTAAGAAATATACCATATTGCATAGTGCTGGTTTTTAGGCGCAGATTTTGCTAGACATACAACTGAGCACCTTGCTACAAAAGCCTAATACAGCAAAACAGATTGTTCTCACTTATAAACCTCCACATGATCTTACTGACCACTGGTGATTCAATCTATATTGCTCTATTATTGACTGCAGTGAGATTACTCATATATTTAATAACTCTGCTGAATCAGAATATAATTCCATAAGCTACATCATTCTAGTGCCTAATATAAGGGCATAATTTGTATCAGCTAAGTGAGTCCTGTTTGTTGAAAGTTTCTTCTCTGTGAAAACAGATGACTACTCTGCTAATCTCACCTGTGCAGTCACTCTTGGAGAATGTAAAATGTTCTGTGAGGACATAAGGGTGATCCTTACGTCCTTATGCAGACACACAAGGGGCTGACAACAGAGGTCATGGTGATTCAGTGCTTGGCCATTCCTTTCTCTTATTTGATGTGAGAGTAGGATTAAGAACTCCTGAATCATAGCTTTGTTAGAGTCTCAGAACTTCTGTTGTTTGACAGAGGTGTTTTTTGCAGAATATCTCATCATCTCATCTCTATGGATGACATGCCTGTGAAATAGAAAGATAGCAAGAGAGACTAAAGAGAAGTTTTTCCAGAGTCTCACTCTGCTAAAGATCACTTCTGGGCACCACTTGGAGGATGTTTTAGAGACGGGTATGATAAGCAAAGCTGAAAAGAGGCAGTTCTAGCACCAGATAGCCAGTCTCTCCTCTGGCTGTTGAGGTCAACATTGCAGCAATCCCATTTGTAATGAACATTGTCTGAAGACAAAATGTCCCCAGCAGGACTATCTCTTAGACTTACAAAAAGACTGTCTCTAATCTCCACTGCCTCTAGACATCATAAGGAATTGACAAAATGCATTATATTCTGATAGATCCTGAGAGATCTTGCTTTAGGTTCAGCTTCATGTGGAGCTGTCTGGATGACAAGGCAGATAAGAGTCCGGAATTGTTTTAGAGACTCCTGCTTATGGTTCACTTTCAGATTCTTAAATTTCTACATGATATGCATTGTTCAGTGACCTTATTACCTTTTCATTACTAGTACACGTTTATTTGAGTATCTTCTACTGCATGCACAAACCCTGCAAGCAGAATTGTATGCAGCCTTACGAGTACACACAGATATTTACTGGATAGTGTACACAATAGGTAGCTAGGTATAAAATATTACTATACTGAAGAGTAATAAGTTCTTTAGCTCCAAAGCTGACAATTGCTAATTTTTTTCCTAGTCAGACAGTTTTCAGTCAAGTTGGGAGATGCAGCCCTTGATGCTGCTTGGGAAAGGCCGATTCTTGGCTTTGCTCAATCACAGGTACCTGGACAACAAGTTGGTCTGAGGATAAGCTTTCTGAACAGTAAAATTCTGTATGGAGCATTGTGCATAGGGGAATGGAGGCCAAGATAAGGCTATGGATTCAGCTTCAGTTTACGCTATCTACTCTCTCAAAAAGCAAAACTACACTATTCAAAATCTTTGCTCCAAGATCAGAGAGAAGGCTAAACCTCTAGTTACATGCTGGAAGAAAGTTACATAGTTATTTTTACTGTGCAGCTATTGATGTAACTGCAAGATCAGTGCAGAGCCATCAGAGGCAAGATTCACATCTAGATCAATAATTTATAAATTCATGCTTTGCTACAATCTGTTTAGCAGATTTCAAGATGCTCGGGTTCATTGCTTAGGTTCAATAGTTAGCATAATTTTAATATTCAATAGAAACGAAAATACTACATTAGTTGTTGTAGCACTAGTGCTGAAAGTTCCACTTGTTTCTGCAGAAGGCACTTTAATTTATCTATCAAATGAAAAAAAACCCAAATTGCAGAATATGATTATACACATATATGACGACAGCACAAATGATGGCTAGAAAAGGTGTTGCTGTACCTATTAATTTCTTTTATCTTTTTGACAATATTTGCCTCCCAAAATCCCCTAGAGTCCTAATAGTATTAAATCTATTTATGAGTATCAAATGAAGTGGAATATATTGACTACAGGACTACATTCACTGGAACATTCTTAACACTTTATGTAGGACAGAAAGGGTAATGAGCCATTGATGTATTGGCCAAGAAGCCAATTAAACAAAACGTAGGAGTTCATTGTTTGTTCCGAAGACCTGTGGAGTTGAACTAAATGATAAACTAGGCTGGAACTCTATCTCTGTTGTCCATGAACACTACAAATGTTCTTCCAGAACTAATATAAAAACCAGTGAAGACTAAATCATATAATTTATTAGAGATGGTAAATGAACAGGTTGACACTTTTTTCCTATATGGCTTCTCCATGGAAACTAGACATGAATATAGATTTTCAGAGCCATAATAGCATACATTAGGCTTAGAGTAGTGCTAAGAGACAGCACATTACACTATGCCCTTTGTACACATGGACAGTTTTAGAAAAACTCTCTCAGCTCTTTTTGCATGAAGACAATAGCAGTAATTGCTTGAGACTGAAGCATTTTTAGCTGGTTTCTGCTGTAGCTTTTAGATGGTTGCTTTTTTCAGCTTGGTAAATAAAGAACTTGTGATGATTAGGTCAGTTCAAGGGATAAAGTTATCCTGGCATAATTAGCAGCTTAAGATGTGCCTTCCATCCTGACTGACGTGGGTTTTTCTATACCCTGAGATGATATGTCTGCTTTCATAAGCTTCCAGACAGTGCAATTGTAGCAATGTTCACTGGGGAACACAAAAAGAATGCGGCCACGTGCACAGTCTAGAACCAGGATGTTGTACTATACAAAGGGAAAAGGATCCATGAAAATTAGAGAAGTATCCCCATCCTTTCAGCACATTGTATATACCACATGAAAGTTTCCAATTACAAATGTATGAATGGACTAAATTCTCTAGTACTTTGTGTGGGGGAGCGGGTTGTAGTTAGTATGGGAAGTAAATAGGATGGCAAATGGACTTCTAGCATCTTGGCTGCGTCTGGAGATATGCTCCTAGCCACTAGTATTGTTACTTTCTTGGATTCCCTAAGCTTCTGATGAATTTGCAGACAAACTCTGTGAAGTGAGTGTCAACATTGAATTACAGTAAGATTATGTTCTTCGGGCACATTTGGTCTCAGGTTTTCCTTCTAACTTTTGAGCTCCACAGTGGCATTATTGTATGGGGTTTACTTTTAGCAGGTAATCTGAAGGGATTCTGGAGGTTATTTCCATTTTGCATTCCTTTTGTACAGGTAGAGGCAAAAGGACATCCACAAGATACAATATAGTATAGGTGACAGGCCTGAAAGCATGGGGAAAATGTAGAGGTAGGTTTCAAAAATTGTTCTCGATATCTGTTTGGATGATTAAATATTAGTTTAGAGAAATTTATGTATGTCAGAATATCATAAAAAATGAAGTGGCTATAAAAAAACCCCAGTTTTGTATCAACAAGTTGATTTCTGTAGAAAACCTCAAAACTCTGTGGAGTAAAAAGTTAGCTGAAAATCAGTGGGAAGCTGAGTCTGAAGGCTGTGGCATCTTGAAGACATACATTCTTGACATATACATAAGCTGTTTTACATTTGCAGAGAAAAGGAATAAGCTGGGTTGGCTGCTGGAGGAGGAACACATTTCTCATGATGAAAGTATCATCTGATCCTTGTCTGTAAGTTGAAGATCGTAGCAGTGCTGGTAGGAATAGGACATATTTCAGATAGCTTATTAAAAACAAAGAATGCCTAACATGACCAAACCAGAAACTGTTAAGACCCCTGAGAACGTCTGTATTGCCATGTGATTTTCTGGGGTTTAAAGTGAATGAAATTACTTAAACAGTTTAGGTGAAGCATTACAAGGAGATTACTTTGAAAGATGATTTGACATATTAAAATTTCTGTAAAGCATGCATAGTCACGGATCTTCCTTAGGAATAAGTGCAGAATACATGTGCCTGATGTTGAGAGGCAGATGGCAAAAACATCACATCCATGCTGAAGTCAGAATAGGAATTTGAACTGAAGTTTCTAGGACAGCTGCATACCAGGAACCAGATGGACACGAAGCAGAAGTAGAGCAGTAGCAGACTGGAGAACAAAATGTGTACCCCAAACTGCTTCAGAGCCTTTGAAAGAAGCTGAGATAGCACTCTGAGGTGAGGGAGCAGATGGTATGCAGACACAGAACTAACCTCCTAGCAAGAAGAGTTTTCCTAAATGTCATGGTAGACAAGGGAAAAACACTCTTTGGAGTACCACTGGAGTCAGTAGCTCTCCCGCACGCATTTACTTATCATGGTATCCACTGGGAAGTTTCACTTATGCATGTCTGTGTTAACATGTCAGGACATAGGAATACAAGAGGTGGAAGACTGGCTGGGAGTCATGGGCATAATCCAAATGTTCCAGTGATTTTGAAAACTGATTTTGACAATTGTTAACCCACACAGACTCGCACAGCAAAGATACCACAGATACCACCTGGAACAGGAGGGACCTGTACAAATGTTGTACAAGTAGGCATATTTGTTAGTACAATTTACTTGTTGTAGGAGTTTACTCCCTTTAATGACTCTGCTCTGAATATACACATTTTTGACCTGAGAACAGGGCTCAAGAGAGGTGGGAGCGGCACTGAGGACTCCCCTGTTCCACCTGTGTGAACCCCTCACAGCCTGGCAACTGAAGAGAGAGGCACACTTCTGCTGAATGTATCTGCTGTAAGAAGCAAGTCATGTACTGCAAAATATTTGTCTGTGTTTTATTCACGTTCCTGAGTCTGCAGAACTGCGGCTAAATGCATGATGTAACCGGGACTGTGTGTTTCAAATAAAACTTACCTAAATAATGAACTTATGGTTTCTCCCTTATTTCTCCCGAGAAACAGAGATAACTGCAAAAAGAGTGAAGCTGGGACAATTGTCATCAAATAACTCCATCATTTTTTCCCAACCAGGTGACAGTGAGGAATATGAATGCTTATGGGAGAGTGGGACAAAACAAGGCAACAGGGTGCTGAGAGCATGATTATGCTTAATCATGCCATTACAGGATTAGAGATGGGCAAGTCAGCGCATTACTTTGTATTTGCAATTTTCACTCTTCACATACAGTTCCTTGACACTTCTGTTATCTCTTTTGTAGAATTTGGAAAAGTTGTTCTGCTGGCTGCTGAATGGTAGTGCTCCATCAATCTGCTCTATAAGCTCTAAAAACTCACGGATCAATGTGATACGGCTATGGGATCAAAGACAGAGTTTCTGAACTCATCTACAGAAACATGAGCTGTAATGCACAAGGGAGATCCTGCAGACCCAATGATTCGTAAGGCAGATCTCATGAGTCAGTAAAAGTTTCCTTTTCTGACATAATATACAAGTCCTAAACCAACTCATTCTTTTTTCTTTTGGGGTTTTTTTTTTGGTTTTTTTTTCCTATGTAAAAATATATTTCTATTGTTTGGGTAATTTCTCTTTTTAAAACACAATTACATGAAATATCCGGTAGCTGCTAACCAGGTCCTCCACGGAACAAGGCAGATTTAAGAGGGTTTTTTAGTCCATCAATTTCAGGACAGTTTTACATCCTAAAAATAGTCATCAAATAGAACTAACAAACCTAAAACCTCTCAACTCTCTTTCCTCTAGATGATGTAGCTATTTCAGGTAATACTTGATTTATATACACATCACACAAGTTTATATACAAATGGTGAGAAAAACTTTCAGACAGGTTCCCGTTCTTCACTCAGTCTTGTCTTACTGGTTTTCCATCACTCCCAAATATTGCCATTTTATTATTATAACTCCTTTTTTTTGACGTTAAGTAGAACATTAAAGAAAATAATGCAAGAGTGAAGAGTAATCAAGATATAATTGATAACATATAAGCCAAAGATAAAAGGTTCAGCAAATGTGGAGCTGCTATGCATAAGGATTCCTGCAACAACCATTGCAAAAAACCTTGATTTCTCAAGAGCTGCCTGTGTCTAATTATCCTGGAGAACCTCCCAAGCACTACCTCTTTCCAAGTGACACTCTTCTGAAAGGGCAGAGTTTCTATCAGTAGAAGACAGTAGGAATTACCACCCAGAAAGGGTCCATCTGCCTCGATCTCAGAGGACTTACTTAAGCCTCCTACAGAAAAGGGTCTTTTCATCTATGCGTTTATAAAGAATTAGTTTCTTTTTAATGACTTGCTCTTATCTAAACATCTCCAAATGATGTGGAAATAACACTGCATGTAAGCTTCAAGAAAAGAAACATTGGAAAAGATAGCATTTGGATTATCACCCCAAGCCCTTCTCAGTTACCCTAAAACAACCTCCCTCAATGAAAATCCTCTTAAGAAATGAGAGAAAGGACTAAAAAGGGAGAGGTACCATTTCTTCTTCAGTTTATCTTAATTCAAGAGGAGGAAACAGCGGGTGCAGCAGGGTGCTGATGGGAAACAGACTATTGCTAATGCACTTGAAAAGGGCTTGGGACATCTGGGGTCAATTCAAAGCTCCACTGGAGATTTCCTGAACAAACAAGGAGAACCCACTTGATCCCCTGATGACTCAATTTCTTGCCTATAGAATAGGGAAAACAAATGGTATTGTAAGACTAGATGCACTAAAGATTGCTCAGTTCAGTATAGGGGCTATAGAGAGGGTTTGGGTTTTTTTCAGTGCCACCCCTAGAGAGGTTGTGAAGCTATTTTAGCCACCAGCCCTATAGCATGTTATTCCCTTGTCCAATCTACTTTACTGCCTGTGAAAAGGGAACAAAGCTGCAACAAACCAGACTTACTAGGTAGGGTAAAAAAGTGGATATGGTGTCATATGGTGTGGTGAAAAAGTACCAGTGACTCCCAAACGTTTGTTTTTTTGGCAGTGCAGTCTGTATAGGTTTCCTCACAGCATGCAGCCACCCATAGAGCACATGGTAACAGCTGACAACGATCTGGTTTTCAAATCTCCTTTAGATTTAATCGGTGGTTCCCCTCCTCCATCCCAGGGACCACAGCCCGCAGGAGATTCCCCTCTCCAGGCTGTGCTAGCCCAGGCACGCTGAAACTTTTCTTCTGCGGTTCCCGCTGCCGGCTGAGATTGGGCTTTTCCCACAGTGGCTCCCTTGGCTGGAGCTGGGCTGAAAAGGACCTGGGCTGATGAGTGGAGGTGCTGGCACCCACTTCAGGGCTCCAGGGCAGGAGGGCTGGGCACCCGCAACCTTCGCAGCCCCTCAGCGACCAGGAGACAGCTTTCTCCTCCTCTCTCTTCTTTCATGCTTATCAGTGAAGCCCACTGAACACTGCCAGGCAGATCGTGCGTAAAGCATAGCGCGTATAAACCTTAGCTGGGATTTCAAAGGGATGAGGGCAATACAGCGCTAGTGATGCTCATCTCGCTATTCCAGAGCAGAACTGCATCTTCGACCTCTAGTTATGTAGTAACAAGGGGAAAATTTCCTGAAATTAGACTACTGCAGGAACTCTGGTTTTAGTCACAGCTGTCATCCGAGAAACAAATTTCCAGGCATTTTTAATCTAATTCACTTAATTTTTATGTAACTGAATTAGAAAATGTGATTAAGCATCGCAGAATCTTCGGCATTGAGCTTGCCTAACCTTTAGTGAAACATGAAACAGAGAAACTTATTACAAGTAAGAAGAAACGGTGAATTCGTCCGTACGGACTTGGTATAATCGCTACTCACTCAGTAGGAGGATTAGAGGCACAAAAGCTCAAGGGAGAAAAAAAAAATAAAGAAAGGAAAAGAAAAGAGGATAGTGACCTTTTCAGCTGAAATTCTTGCCGAGATCTTTTGACAGGTATTTCAGGGCCGGCACTCGAAACACGGTGCGACCCTGCAGACCCTAACCCTAACCCTAACCCTAACCCTAACCCTAACCCTAACCCTAGAGGTGTTTGCAGAGCAGCCCTGCCCTGCCCGCCCGCTTGTCCCAGGCTTCTCGCTGCTGCCCACAGCTCTCTCTGAGGCAGGGAAAACTCGAAGGCAAAAACCGAAGGCTTGAAACCACCCGATTCCCCCTTGCTGTGGCGGTGACTCCAGCCCCAGGGTGCGGGCTTGAGACACTTTGGGGTGCTTGGATGCTCCAAGCGGTGCGCGCAAGGGGGGGCGGTTGGGGGGGGGGTGATAATCCATTTCCCACGAACGCACACGCGTTAAACGAAAAAAAAAAAGCTGAGACTGATGCACACCCCCCTCCCTGCGAAAATCAAGCTAAACCCCGTCGAAATGTTTAGTTTTTAAAGACCAAGTCTCCGCAGCGGAGCCCGCTCGTGTGCTCGGGTGTCGCGCCTCGTGCGAGCGCGTCCCGGGAGGGGACAGGGACGGGAGGGTGACGGGGACAGAGAGAAGGGCTAGTTCAGTCCTAAAACACCGGCGGAGGGTCTGGGGGAAAGGAGCAGCTCTGGGGCCGGGCAGGAGGCTTCGAGGCGAGGCCCTTGGGGCGGGAGGGAAGGGTCCCGGGGAGGCTGCGCCACCTGCCCCGGGGCGGCGGGGGACACCCTGCAGTCCCCCCCCCCCTTCCCCCTGTAGCCTCCACCAGCTCTCCTGCCCTGCGAGGCGGAATGACGCTGCCGACGGGCCCCTGCTCCCCGCAAAACTAACTCATTAATATAAATCAAATAAGGGAGGGAGGGGGGGGGCAGGCAGAGGAGGGGAGGTAGGGTGCGCGGCTGCTCATGAATTAAATATAAGTCTCTGAGTGTCCTGAACAAAGCGACTGTCCCCTTGGGAAGGGTGACGTCTCCCCAGTAACGTGATTGCCTCTTCGGAAGCAGAAACGTGTAAACGCTATAAAACGCGGCGGCGCGGCGGGCAGCTCAGAGCGCGCGGCGGGACGGAGCTCTCCGCTCTTCTTCCACCCTCCATCCATCCTCCTCCTCCTCCTCCGCCTCGGCAGCCGCGCACCCCGGCAGGACCCCGGCCCCGCTCCCGCCGAGCTCCACCGACGGACTCGCGGCTCCGTGAGTAACTTTCCCTCCGCCGCAGCGCCAGCTTCCCCGAGGACGACGAGGGCGCCCCCGAAACGCCCTCCCTGCCCTTCTCCCCTCTCCCGGAGAGCGGTTCTGAGCGCCCAGGGCGGCTGGGGAGGGACCCCCTTTCCTTCCTCTTATTTCATACGGTCCTAATGGCCGCAGCCCAGGCGCTGCCGCCCCCGTCCCCCGCCCCGCCGCCGTCGGGGGGGCCGCCGGCTCTCCCCGTCCGCCGGCAGCTCCCCCTGCGCCGTGAGGGTTTGCGCGGGGTCCGCTCGGTGACAGCCGCGCTCTTTCCTTCCGCAGGTGGCGGCCATGGAGCACCGCGGCGCCTCCCCGCTCCTCCTCGCCCTCGCCCTCCTCAGCGCCCTCTGCTGGCGGGCGCGGGCGCTGCCCCCGCGGGGACCCGCCTTCCCGCCCGTCCCGCGGTAAGGGGGCGCGCCGGGGTGGGGGGGGGGGGGAGAGGGGGGGCAGAAGGGACCGCGACACGGGGGACGGTTTCCCGCCGTTCCCGGGCTCGGGAGCTGCTGGGGACTCGTCTCCTCGGGTGTGCGAGGCCAAGCCCAGGCTGTGCCCGTCCAGCCTGCCCCGTAAAGGCTTCCCGGGACCCCAGAGTCACCCTCAGCCAGGCTTGCCCAGCCCTGACCGCCCTCTGGGTAGCCGCCGTAGAGGATTCGCGTGAAAATGTGCTCCGGGACATGGTGTGTGGCCAACAAAACAGCTTCGGCTTTTCTTGCGGGAAAGATCCTTTAGCTAGGAAGTTCATCTAGGTGGAAGCATCTCATGGAAAGAGGAGGGTCATTAGGCACTGGAATATGCTGCCCAGGGAGGTGGTTGATTCGCCTTCCCTGGAGGTGTTTAAGTTACGGGTGGACGGGGTCCTGAGGGACATGGTTTAGTGATTGATAGGAATGGTTGGACTCGATGATCCAGTGGGTCTCTTCCAACCCGGTCATTCTGTGATTCTGTGATTAAAAACTGCTCAGTTACGAGTGACGAGTGACGGAAGAGGTCCGTATGAACTGGCGTGTAGTTTTCCTACGGCTGCATGCTTTGAATTGTTGAAGTTGTCATTGGTTGTCCAAGTGCCAGAAAGGTGAGTTTTACATTTAGGTAAGAGGAACGTAAAGTGAAGAAGGACCAAAGCGCAACACAACAAAAAAGGGCAAAGCAAGACAGTGACCGATTTTCAAAAGTTGCAACCTGAGTTGGCTTATTTTACACAACAACTTCATTTTTTTTTACCAGACAGAAGTCTTACATGACTAAGATACATACATAGTACTATTAGAAATAATGTCTGTAAACTTACAAGGACAATAGCCTATTCCAGTTTTTGTATATGATTTTTGCACATCATCACATGCAGTGGTTTGCTATAGTGATGAGAACCCTTTGTCTACAACCAACCATAACAGCACCTGGAAGAAAAGTCTGATGCTAATCGACTGCTTTGTGGTCAGATTGCTCTTGTTAAAACACGACACATTGTAAGAAACAGAAGTTCAAGAAAATGCAAAGCAACTGCAAATCAGTTTATACAGAGCAATTGCTACGATACGTTCTAAAAGATTAAATGTGAACCTTTTTTAGCTTGCAAGTCGCAAATTAATTTAAACATGAGATAATAAAGTCATATAGAGACACAGGACTGCTTTTTAGATTTAGTTTGAAGTTCTTGAGGGTGTATTTATTTTCTTTGGAAAATTCCTAAGAAGCATTTCAATGCATATTTTAGGTCTTAATTGGAAGGTAAATACTTCACAGGAACTGTTTCTGCTATGAGTGGGTGGAAACCGCTAATTCCATTCATCATTTATATAAAATATAGTTGTCATGAAAACTCACATGATTGTAGCTTGAACTGTAATCACCATACATTATACACTGTTCACTGGAATAAATTGTGCGCAATGACAACATGTATCTATAAAATATGCATTATAGGGAAGGATCTGTTATATTGATTATCACTGAGCATGGGTAATATCTGAAAATGTTTTTGTTTTATCCAGACTGCTTTAAAATGCCGTACAGATTAAAGTAGGTAGATGCTCATTTTGAATGTAAGTTGCAGTGAAGTGTTGTATGTCCTCAGCTAACTGTTCTTCACCTGGTTTCCTTCTCCAACAGACTGGGAAACAGAATGCCGTTTGATGGAGCCAGTGAACTCGACCATGTGCATGGGTCATTAAAGTCTGAATCAGACATTTTGCAGAGCACACTACCTGAAAATGAGAAATTCTATTTTGATCTGTCCAGAATTATTGATAGGTGAGTTTCTTTATAAACAAAAATACAAATGATAAGGCACTGCTTGAGTTATGCCAAAAGATCAATCACATTTTTAGACAGAAATAGGAAATGAAAATCCAGTTATAGAAGAAAAATAAAAAAAGAAAACCAAACCCACTTAGTCTCTGGTTGAATAGCAATACTGGTAGCAGTAGGAATGTCTGCAGAAGTGTTGATTGCATCATTCTAACATGATTAATTCATTTACTTTCCAGGAAGGGCTAAAATGTATGTTGTGAAAATCTGGATGTTGTTTTATGAAATTAGCTTAATTTGAATGTACAATAGATAACTTAAGGAAAACATTGTGTTTAAAAATGAACGTTATCAAAATGATATTAACTCAGGTGCTATTGTAGAGTTTATTTATTGTCCATTTCAGAAATGCAAGGCATGCTGATGGAATTTTCACCAGTGTCTACAGCCATCTTTTGGCTAAACTTGCTGTGAAGAGATATCTCCATTCGCTTATTAGAAAACGAGTTAGGTGAGGTGACACTTACATTAGGTAGAGTTTTTTTCCTAGCTGACTTCACTGGCATTTTTTTACCCTTCTGTACCTAAGTTCTCATTTTTGAAAATTAGAGATAATGAAAAAGAAACTGATATAATGATGGGGGAGCTAAAAATCCTATATAACAACTTAGTAGTATTTGTTTCTAAATGAATGTTACTATTTATTCCTGATACAGCTGTGAGTGTTAGAGCAAGAGATCCTGCACATAGTAGTGATAACAAATATTGGCAATATTATTATGTTTCACACACCAATTTGCTATTTTTTTTTCCTCTGGTAGTGGTTTTTACTAGCTTAGTGGGTGAATGGCAAAACTAAACACAAAAAACCCTGATTACTCATTTTTTACAGAACAACAGTAGAATGCTCAATGAAGTTAACAAACAATTGACTTACAGTGAAAACAAAAATTAATTTTTTTTTGCTACAGTAGAACATATTCCCAGATACTTGGGAAATCTGTGTTATGGAAGGATTTGAAAAAGAATATGGCAAATCTGTAGACAAGGGATCTGGATGCAACTACTAGACCAGGGCGTTCATAAAACTATGGTTGCTGGATGCTGGGAAGGATCACTGTGTGTTTCCCTTGTTTTCATATCCCTAAGCAGCAGCTACTGTGCACTCCTGCAAACAGAATAGTAGAATACTTTGGCTTGACCCAATATGATAGTTTCTTTGCGTGCCTACTTCATATGCTCAAAAGCTGAGTGAAAATTAGGTCCTGCTTTTATATCGATGCTGCCTTTGTTCCAGAACATGCAGTGCCAGTTTCTCATGAGCTCTAAACTAACATAGATCATTTCAATCAGAACACACTGAGGGTTCCCAAGATAGTGCATGAAAAATAGGCCTCCAAGTTTGTATTTCACAAGATGTGTTTTGTCTCCTTGTACCTCCTTAAAATAATCATTTGATGTTACACTTACTTTCCTCAGAGGCAGGTTTAGTCCTCACTGAGTTCAGTATGATCAGTGACCAGGTCCTTAAGTGTTCTGTTACTTAAACCAGTCTGCACCTTGGGATTGTACTATAATAAATTTATGGAAGTAATAGAAATCAGGGTAAAGTCAACAGTAACCTAGGCTAGAAGAAGAGACTGGAAGTGGTTGTGAAATCCACACTCAGCTGTTTGATCATGAAGAATTCCTGAGAGAGGGAGTCTAGAAATCCCTGAGTGTGGATCCTGATTGCATGGGCAGTAGCAAAATTGAGCAGGAGAAATAAATCAATGTTATGCCCCGAAAAACTGAACACTGCTTCTTAGAATTTTACCCTTGTAACTAGAATGCAGGGTAAGCAGCGGAAACAGTGGTTTCTTTTCAACAGTAGAAAGATCCAAAGTCATAGTCCAAAATTCAAACTGAAATGAAGATTTGATTTCATTTAGCTAATCAACACTGAAAAATTTGTTTCACTCGTTTAATGATATTTTATTTTAAATGGGTGTCGTCTCCTAATCTTTTCTTTGCAATTGTTGTATTGCCAGCTCCCAGGACAGTCCTGTCAAACGCCACTCTGATGCCGTCTTCACTGACAACTACAGCCGCTTTCGTAAGCAAATGGCTGTGAAGAAATACTTAAACTCAGTTTTAACTGGAAAAAGAAGGTACTGCAAGGAAGCAGAAGTATATTGTTTCCATACTTGTAGGGCATTAAGACTGAAACGATTCATACCCACATATGTATACAGAGAGGACAAATAAAAGGCAATGAACTTTAATGACTTTAGAGAATAGTTTATAACATAGTTTTCAAATACAGACAGTGTTTTCTTCCAGACTGGAACAGACACTGTAATCAGATTAGAATAAAAGAATAAAGAGGGGAGAGCATCTGGCAATTCAAAAAACCTTCTGATAGATTCTCAAAATCGTTTTATTTATTAAGACATCCTCTTAAAGAAAAATGCACATAACACGAACAGCAATTTTATAAAGAAATGCACTACGTCCTGAAAAATTACCTTTAAGTAAGGAAAATTTAGAAGTCCCAGGAAGACCTAGTCAGTGTAGGTGACAATTTCCTGCTTACATTTTTGTAGAATCTACGTTATGCTTGTGTATTCTTTTACATAGGCAGCTGCTGTTAAATCCTGTGTCTCTTCATTTGTTAAACATTCTGTTTAATGTGATATATAATGCTTTGGTTAAGTGTAAAAGAACATGCAATAGCTACAGTTAGAAGAAAGCTTTGCTTGCTTGTTTGCTCTTTCTTCTAAGAACAATAAAACTTGTTTCTCATCCCCAACAGCCAAGAAGAGCTAAATCCTGCTAAAGTTCGAGATGAAGCAGAACTTCTTGAACCTTCCTTTTCAGAAAACTATGATTCTGTAGATGAGCTGCTGAGGCACCTTCCACTGGTATGCCCAGATTTTCATTCCTCTTGCTATCTGTTACTTGACTTGACCCATAAAATGAGATTAATCATACATGATGGATAGCCTTCAAAAAAGAAGAATCATCTATGAGAGATCCATATTCCATGAAACACTGCATGCTTCTGTAAGGATTGTGTCTGAATATAATAACAATTTTAATAACAATAAGTAAGTTATCCAATGATCACTTTTATTGAAAATTCCTAATTGAGTGGCACTGTTAATAATGCACTTAATTCACTTGGGTGTTTCAGCTTGTGTGCACTGCAGCATAAAATCTGAATTGACTCATTTTTAATTACAAAGATGATTATTTCTTCAGAGAAAAAACTCAAGAATATTTCTTTTAATTAAAAAAAAGAAAAAGCTGCACACATTTTTAGCATGTATTTCATTAGAAGGGAGTTGCCCCTAGAACTAAGAGGACCCGCAACGTGATCCCCAACTGTGAAGAAAACACTTGACACCCATCTAAGATGTGTGGCAGAGGGATCATCTGAAATGCAAATATTGTAGTTATTGCTTTCCATTTAGCTACTACCATTTTTCTCAAATCATTCACAAATATGTTTCTTAGGTATACTGAAATGTAAACCCTTCTACATCACAGCACTTGCAGGGACATAAAATTGAAAGAGTAATGTAGAAATGAATCGGGCTTTGTATTCTCAGAAGTGTATTATAAAATTGATAGTAGCATGTTTTTTGACTTTCAGCTGTATCTCAACTACAAGTAAGAAAAAAAGCCTACTCTTGAAGATAACTTTTTGTGGAGGCAAGGGGGAAAGTAGTAGGGGACAGATAAAAGAAAAGACAGTTCTCCAAACTATTATTTCCTTCTAAGACTGAAAGAAAATGTTATTTTCCTTCCCTTTAATTTAGCAATTCCCCTGAAATTCCCCAAAATTGGAAGGTGTGTAAACTGCTTATTCCTCAAGGAATAAAACCATTTGTAAGTATGGGATTCAGAAAGAAATGTTTCTAGGAAAGATTATTGCAAAAATACCTGCTCCTGGATTTTGCACCTTTTAAAATTTCTAGCATTGACTGAGCTGTTCTACACTACAGGCCAATGTGCAGTATCATTTTTTGCCTGATCCTTCAACTTTTCTTTTTCAACTCATTCTACTGCCTTGTCTTCTGACTGTAATGCAGATCAAGCTCCTATGAATAGCTCCATCTCACGAATATCAGCAATTGTTTTATATCAAGTGTTATCTCTTGTCCACTGTCTTCTTTATGCATCTCATGATGAAACTGCTTATGAAAAGCATTTTTAAAGCATCTTTCTCCTTTGCCTTCCAGGACCTCTGAAGAACACCTGGTAACGACTGTAACAAGAAGAAGCTATTTTTGAGTTCCACATAGTATTTCAAAGAGGTGACTTTAGTCATCAAAACAGAACAAATATGTTGTGAAGTGAAAGTTGTGATATACTTGTTTCTTATGTAATAAAAGTTGATATTTACATTGTAAATATAACTCTAGAGTTCTCTACTGAAAGCTGTACATATGGATACCAGTTTAACTCATAAGAAGTCTGTGAGTCCATTTGCTGTAAATCCTTTACTTCAATAAATTCACTTGAAATTGAGTGTGCAGCTGAAAAGAGCCCATTATTACTAATTAATTGGTTTATTTTAGGTATGATACAACTTCAGATAAGCCTGTATGATAACAGGGATAAGTTTCCAGATAGCTTCATAAACAAGTGTGAAAACCTGAGGAAAAGAATGTGCAAAGTATGTAAAAATGCATTAAAAAGATCTCTGTAGGTTACCGCTGAGCGAAAAAAAAAAAGCAATATACTAATTAATTACTATACAAATTATATTAATACCAGAAATGTCTCCTTTCATTTTCAGTTGTGCTTTGGATGTTTTGGAGGTGACAAAATGCAAAGAATGTTACCCCTTGATTTGTTTGATGCCTGAAGTAATCACTTATTCTACATTTAATTGTCTGTAGCTGTGATGATAAAACTATTCCTTACATATAAAACAGATCTGAAGACCCTTTGCAGGTTTTTCACAATGAACATAATTTACAGAAAATGCCAACAATAAACCATTTTATTATCGCAGCAAACTATTACTTGTTTGAATCAGTGCTACAAGTACCTGGAACAGTAGAGCTCCCAGTAAGTGCTGTCTCTACTGTAGTAATAGCAGAAGATACTATTTTTTAACTAAAGTATACCATGCTAAATTAGAAAAACAAGCAAGAAAGCCTTCAGTCCCTATTTCTTTAGCTTTTTATCACTGTAGCTTAGTAGGGAACGGCAAATTTGCAGTTAATTCACTGTTGGTAAGAATCAGAATCTAGTTGTACTCTATTAAATTTATACATTTAACCAAGTGGATCATTTTCTAAAGAATTATTTAGTTTTGTAAGGACCAATAGTTCCATTGCAGTAAGGAAAGTGCTGCATGCACATCATATCAAATGCATATTTATTCATGATATAAGCCATTAACACTCCCATGACTCCCTTCCCACCTCCTAGAAAAAGATGAAATTTGAAGTAGAAAAACTTACCAGACCTACTTACAAGTTCAGTTTTGAATTTCAAGTGTATATATCATACATATGCACATATCAACAGTGATGAAACTGATTTACAAGTTTCACTTGCAAGTTTACTGTTCTCATCTACAAGGAAGCTTCAAACATGATGATATTTGAGATTTATGGAGACTAATTCTCATAAGTATGTAGCCTCCTGATTTGCAGGTTTTTTTGAGTATTGGTGACTGCCTGTCGAAAACTAATATGCACAGATCAAATGCTATTATTGCTGTTTCTTTCTAGCTTGACAGAATTTATTTTAGCCTAAGGCAATGAATAGTTCACAAAGTCAGACATAATTTTGAAGTCTTTTCTTGAAAATTCATCTTCTAATGGTATTCCACTCTCAATTCTATCTTATTATGAAAATCTGAATGCAAAAGTGCCTTTATAAATACTTGAAGGATATTAAAAGACTGATGCTGTAGTACTTAATTGGAAATTGTCTTCAGTGTTTGAAATTTGTTAGGATTTCTGTGATAAGTAATCTTTTAAAAAGGAGAAAAAATGAACTAGAAGCAAAGCTGCATATAGTCTTCATAAACAGAACATTTTATTTAAATACGCTTAATGTTCATTCACTCAATTTAAAATAACCAGAATTGGAGTGATCATACTCTTAACTCTGTAATTCCAGAATTTTTATCTTCTAAATTTGCCTTCTTGTCTTTATTTCCAGTTTACCAGTAAGACACCTGATGGAAGAGCTTGTCTTCCATGTCTAATATTTACTCTCCACAATATTTTGTTCTCCATAGAAAACTACAGGACCTTAGAACATATGTTTTTTCTTTTATGAAGCAGATGGAGTGAGTTACAGAAAAATGGGATGCTTATTAGGGAATAATATATATAATTATTCAATACAAAATTAATACCTGTATTGTAATAACTAAATTAACACTGGAATAGCTTCCTCAAAGGCTTAGGATATTGAGACATTCTAAAAGTCATGCTAAATTTTATGTACATTTCATCAAAACCTAGCACTGAAAAGAGTGCTTCCAGAGTAACATACCTGACTTGATATTTGTGTTAAGGGATCGTTTTTAACTTGCTACAGCAACTTTTGACATTCTGCAGCAGATATAAAGTGCAATAAATACCTTGAGACTATCCAATATTGCAAAATGTGACCCTTGTCACCTCAGCTCCACAGGCAAGTGGCTATGGTAAGGTTAAATGATAAAATTGAAGAGAAAAATTGCAACATTTCACTGAATTAGACCAATTTTCGGTCTGTCACTGAGACTTGACACACATCACCAATCTTACAACCCATCTGCAAAATAAGAATGAAAGTGTTAATTAGGAGAATGAAAAGGACAGCTCCAAAGAGAGTGCCAAAATGATTGCTAGAAGGAAAATGTAAGAGCCAGGAAATCTAGAAGAGCATCACTATCAGAGAGAATGCAACCAGCCACAAGGAAGGAATAAAATTCTGAAGCGTTACTGGAGTATATGTTAGAGAAATATCTCATCATGTTTCTCCAGAATTTAATTTCTATCACAAGTTAGGAACACCTGTCATGTAGAACAGAAGGAATTATTTTTTATTTTGTCGAATGGAGTTTGCTTTCTTAACTACCCCATGGATATCTTAAAGAAAGGGATAGAATCATCTTTCAGTGCATCTTTACCAGTACTTGATGGAGGTATTTTCCAGTGCTCCAAAGAGGATTTGCATGCTTGTGTGCATCTGTAAAATCCTCACCCACTCAAGAGCAAGCCTCAAGATTGTGTGTAAGACTGAGAATTACAAACGTTGACAAAACATTTTCAAACTGCAGCCAGTAAAAACACATTAAAAATTAATAAAACACTAACAACTCCTCTGATACTCTAAATCAGTTTGAGGGGCTGTGAGAATTGTTGCACCTGAAAGTCTGAGACAAAATTTCTGTTTAAAATATGAAAATGGGTAACTTGAATCTAAAGCATAGGCATTACCTCATGTATAGGAATACTGAATTATCTCCAAAGAATGATCTTCTGGGAAGAGATATATGAATACTGGAAAAATCTATTTGCTTTCAAGGCATTAGGGGAAGGTACATGTCAAAGGCCCTCTTGTCTTTTGTGATGCTACCTATATTTTCCACCATCTGTTTTATTTTTCCTTATTTCCTCTTTCCTTCCTCCACTTACCACAAGCTTTCCCACTCTATTAATACTCTCACCTTCGGCTTGCCAAGATAATGTATGAATACATACCTGTGGTTTTGAGTGGAACAGTTGCAGCAGACCTTAAATTTAATAACTGACAGCCTTCTTTATGGAGATGAATACTGCAGAGAACCGAGCACAACCAGTTTTGCAGGAGCAGACTGTCCTGCCTACCAACAGCCCCTGACTTCCCACTGGAGACTTCCCATTTGGTTTGTGACTGGTGCAGAAGGCTGACCTTTCCTTGGAAACATCAAATAGAACACGTTGCCTCCCAGGGCTCATGCTGGCTCAAGCAACTACAATATTTTTAGCTTTTCTACTTTATGCTTTGGATCAGCCACAGACAAATCACTTGCCAGGTTGGCAGGCTGGTTTAGGATTGGAGGTAAGAAACTAAACACTGGACTTTTACATCAATCTTTAAATAAAGTCTGAAGAATAATTTGATGCTTCTTGTGTTTTTGAAGTAAGAAAACAGGAAAGGTTTTATACACAGATACAGAATCACAGAATCACTGGGTTGGAAGAGACCCATCAGATCATCGAGTCCAACCATTCCCACCAAACACTAAACCATGTCCCTCAGGACCTCGTCTACTCGTGACTTAAACACCTCCAGGGAAGGTGAATCAACCACCTCCCTGGGCAGCATATTCCAATGCCTAATGACCCTTTCTGTAAAAAA
>WAAB01006337.1:125135-186749 GCA_013389865.1 Piaya cayana | reverse complement strand
TGGCTGAGAGAGCTGGGGTTGTTTAGCCTGGAGAAGAGGAGGCTGAGGGGAGACCTCATTGCTCTCTATAACTACCTGAAAGGAGTTTGCAGAGAGGAGGGTGCTGGTCTCTTCTCCCAAGTGACAGGGGACAGGACAAGGGGGAATGGCCTTAAACTCCACCAGGGGAGGTTCAGGCTGGACATCAGAAAAAAAATTATTCACAGAAAGGGCCATTAGGCATTGGAATATGCTGCCCAGGGAGGTGGTTGAATCACCATCCCTGGAGGTATTTGAAGATGGGTGGCTGAGGTGCTGAGGGGCATGGTTTAATGGTTGATGATCCAGTGGGTCTTTTCCAAGCTAGTGAACCTGTGATTCTGTGATCCTGTGATCTCTGAAACTCCATCAAGTGCACATTTGCACAGCTGGGCTGTTTGTCCCCTAATTCTGTTGCTACCCTGCAGCTTCTGAATCTAGTGTCTGTACTCATTTGGAACCTTCTTTTTAACTGGCAGCCTAAATAGTTGAATGGTACCTTACCAAGCATTTGTTACTGTCCAATATCCTCTTTGTGAGAGAACATTACTCTTCTCAGAGAGTTGTATTTCTAGATGTATTTATAGACTGCATTTCCCTCCCAGACTTTGCTTTGTTAGGCTAAAGACAAAAAAATCTATCTTGTCTCATCTTGTGAATGACTCTCCATCCCTGAAACTGTGCTGGGTGTCGTGTTCCAGAGAGAGTTTAACACTCCTAAATAGCAGTTTGCCAGAGGCAGCTTTACCTTCAAAATTACTAAATAACTCTGGATGTTTCTTATTTATTTTAATAATTTTTGAAAAGTGACTAGTGACTTTGAGGGCCTCTGTTTTGAGGGCCTTGGAAGATCTGATTTTTCAGTTTAGATAATTTATTTGTTCCTTCTTAAACATTTCAAGTTTCCAAAAGATGAGGAAGCAGAATCACCAAGCACTTTAGATAATTTATTTGTTCCTTCTTAAACATTTCAAGTTTCCAAAAGATGAGGAAGCAGAATCACCAAGCACTTGAAATTCAATACCTTTTTAGTGTCTGGTGGATAGCAGCCACTAAATCCAGTTTAAAATACATATAAAAGAATAAACAGGCAGATGCCTCCATTGTTAGGTAGTTTCACCTAGGTCTCTGAATTCATCCTTTTGCATGTTCATAGCCTGTATTTTTTTAATCTGGTTTCCTTAGTCCTGTAGCCAAGGGAGGTGGCAAATGCAGCCCTCGTTCTGCCCTTCCATCATTTGCCATTTGCTGGCTTTTGCCAGGTTCAGGGAGAGGAAATAGAAGTCAATTCACAGCAAAATCCTAGGAGGTTATTAAGGAGATTAGGATAAAGAGACCTGTATGTGCCTTGACTTGCTCTGTGAGTGATGAGTGGTATAGGTTACAAATTGGTCTGTCACCAGCATTAGTGCTTGAAAAGGTAGAAAGAAGAAAGTCATGCAAGCACTCACTTGTCTATCTGTGTCATATATATTAAATATTATGCTAAAGTGTAATGCCAGTGATGATGAGGGGATGAAGGTCGTCTTTCATCCCCAGCTAAAGGATTACAACAGGGATTACCTTCTAGATCATTAGTCTACTGCAGTGCAGGAATAAAGAAATCCAGCTGAGTGTACTACTTGGGTCATTGCCCTTTGATTTATGATTCATTCTCTATTCAGTACAGGTGAGAATACAAGTGCTTAATGTACCCTTCTTTCATAGAGAAGGGGCTTGATTCTGTTAAGATCAAATTTAATTGGACATTGCATGTTCAGTAACTTTTAGGGACCACTTAAATGTATTTTACCAAAGAATGGCTAATTCAAAATTTAATTTCCTTGGGTTTAACCCCGTTGAATTGCTTTTGCACGTTTACAATATTCTGAAGAGTTCTGGAATAATGTATGAGATAATTAGGTTGCTTTCTGGCAATGAAACAAACAGAACTTGACCTGGTAAAGTCAGGATGACATTTCAATTGGACTTCCTTGGTTATTCTTTATAAATATGTTCGTGAGGTCTGATTAATAAATAAATACATAGCCAATAGAAAATTTATCTTTGTAATAAGGTTTAATCCATGTAAATTTTCTACTTTATATTTCTAATTACATTACCACTTATCAATTCCCTAAGAGAAATCTATCAGAAATTCTGCTTCAAAGACGTACTGTGTTTTATACTAATTTTATGTTTGGTGAATGAAAAACTTCAGTGTAAACCCAGCATTCTATATTATTAAAATGCATTATTAAATTATTAAATTATTTTCTATTAAAAAGCGAAGAAATCAATGAAGGAGAATCTCCCCTGCCCCAGCTCTGTTCTGTAGCTGCAATGGTAGACCACAGTGGAAAAGATTATGGTTTCAAGGACTTCTACACTGCTCTGGTAAAATTTAAGATTTTAGGCTACTGTAATCTAGGCCGTTACACTTTTTAAGAGTTGGGCATCAATAGGGGAGTTCTGACAGACTCAGGAACTACAGTTTTCCAAATTCAGCCCATGACATGCCTGCAGTTGTGGCTCATGACTTTTTTATACTGTGTATTTCCCAGAGTACCTACCATTATTTTAGGCTTCTTTGTATTAGGTGCAATTAGGTGCAATCTGAAAGTGCATCTAATTGCAACTTATTTGCATGAAATCACAGTACAAACGCGACACTATAAGAAAGAGACCACTTTATGGACCATTATTCATTGTGGGAGAATCTGCTGTTGAAAAAAAAAGAGCAATACAAATCTTAGGCATTTTTAAATCAAATGTGATACTTAATTTAGGAATTGTTAAACATTTAGGTATTTTTTACAGTTTTTACATTATTATTTTCAGAAACAGAGGCTTGTTCAGGTCTAATTTCCTGAGATTTTCAGCTCAAATGTTACAAAAAGTCTTCTGTTTTTTAATGCTTACATACACCAGATACACACCACAAACCTCTTGGAGTAATTACCCAAACGGACATAATTAATAGGAAAAATTAATTCATAATTTTATTTTTGCTTTTTGAGTTGGTTCTTCTGTTATAGCTTTTCAGAAATGTATTGATTAAAGAATTTAATTCTGACAAGTATTTTAAGTAAATTACGCAAATATTAAGTTACCAAGAATAGCTTGCCTAGCTGTCATGTTTCCTTTTCATTCTACAGCTTAGATGCAAGCTTAAACTGGAACATATTACTAATATTTTGCACAAGAAAACAAAATAAAACCAAATGAAAGTAAATTGAAAAAGAGCTTATGCTTTATCTGTACTTGCTAGTAGCTGAAAATTTTAAGCCAAACACTTCAAGCATGTACAAAAATTTATCTACACTTCCTAAAGCAGGTTGCACTGTAGCCCACACAGATTAATGTTTTTAGTGTTGTTTTCCGTTTGCTAGTATTGACTGCCTGCAAGCAAGAACTCCAAGAAACTGGATTTTGAAAAGTGCCTCAAATAACTTGATTCGATTAGGAGACAATTTGTTTAAAAGAACAACTTATCTCCAGTCCAGGAAATATTTGGAGAATGTGTTGCAAGTATGTTATTTTCCACATTATCTTTCTACTGTGATGAAGGACCCTGCACATCTATGACTTCTCTGAATTACTGTGGCTAATGGACTAAACACTGCATTCACAACCTGTCAAAGGTTTGTTGTACTTCTCTGATGTTGAACATATGTGTCCCCTTCTCCAGTCATATGGTAGATCATAGAATCATAGAATAACCAGGTTGGAAGAGACCCTGTCCTGATCCAATATTGGGGAGGGTTCTTAAATGATACCAAGACACCAAGATTAAGACTCAAACGGGGTCAAATGCTGTACAATCTTGTGAGCTTTATTTTAACAACTGATAACAGTGATAGGACAGAGAGGAAAAGAAAGGGAAAGTTAGAATCCCTAAGAGAGAAGACGGTAGAGATGCAGCTAATTACCACCACCACGAATCCAGTGATGTTCTGCTGGCTCAGTGTCGGTGCAAGTGATGATGAAGACACAGCCACGGGGTGATGATGATGCTCTAAGCTCCAGGAAGACTGGGGTGGGGGTCACATGCAGCAACACACACAAGGTCGAGTCCACCGAACAAAGCAGCTGAGCACCCCGAGCCCACTGAGCAACGAAGAAGAAAGAGGGTCCCCGATTTATCGCCCCAGTCCCCATGATTTCCCCGAACAGTTCACCCATTTCCAGGAAGGTATTGTCATGCCCAGGTGTTCAACTGGATAGGCATAGCTTCAGGTGGATGTTGTGGTTTTTCCACTGGGGAGAGTTCGTCTCCATGGTTGGCAGCTCTTACAAGATATTGGTGGTTGACAGCTTATGTTGAACCAAAGCAGTTTGATGATAACGGTCTCTTACAGACCCACCAGATCATCAAGTCCAACCATTCCTATCAAACACTAAACGATGCCCACCTTGTCCACCCGTGCCTTAAACACCTCCAGGGAAGGTGAATAAACCACCTCCCTGGGTAGTCTGTTCCAGTGCCCAATGATCCTTCCTGTGAAAAATTATTTCCTAATGTCTAGCCTAAATCTCCCCTGGCGGAGCTTGGAGCCATTCCCTCTTGTCCTGTCCCCTGTCACTTGGGAGAAGAGTCCAGCACCCTCTTCCCCACAATCTCCCTTCAGGTAGTTGTAGAGAGCAATGAGGTCTCCCCTCAGCCTCTTCTCTAGGCTAAACAACCCCAGATCTCTCAGCTGTTCCTCAGCCTGTTCCTCAACCTGTTCTCCAACCCCTTCATGAGCTTTGTTGCTCTTCTCTGGACTCACTCCAGAGCCTCAACATCCTTTTTGTGGTGAGGGGCCCACATCTTGGATGGAGGATACTGTTATGATTTCATGCACTTTCTGACATTTCATACTCCTGGTTAAATTTATTTTAGTTATAGAAATATTAAAAAGATATCCTTATACCTATAGACATAAGAAGCTGTGCCTCTAACTGTATGAAATAATCTAAACCACGACTGTTGTGTTTGTTAATGGAGTCTTATAATAATTGCACAATGTATATATATTAAAAAAGGGAGTAGCTTGGCAAATTGGATTCTTAATTCTTTTCCCCAAGTACAACTTCAAAATAAAAGGACAGCTTTAAGTTGCTAAAATTTCATCCTATAAATTAATCAGGAATAAACACACAGGAGAAGGAAAGCTATTTAATCAAAAAGGATAATGCTTGTGGGACATCAAGTTTGTGTGAATTAACAAAGAATAGTTAAGTGAGAAATGAGATGAAGTTTCTAGCTATCATAGAGCTGTGATTATAGAAGGGTATTCCAAACTGAATTTTTAACTTTTTCATATATTTAGTACACCTATTAATTTGATAATTTGATATGGTTTCCTTGTGATAGCAAGGGATAGGTCTTGAACATCCAAGGGATCTGAGTTCTATGTTCCAATTCAAGAGATAAGATAGTTGCACATCACTGAATAGTAAATCTTTTAAGTCTAGATGTCCATAACTAACCTCTTACAATCTCTAACTGAGCTTCATTTTGGCTGTTTTGTTGTATAGATTTGCATATACAGAGAAACTTAGATATTGCAGCTGTACTGATTTCACTTTTTCCAAGACTATCAATAAATGCAA
Organism: Piaya cayana; assembly: GCA_013389865.1. NCBI lineage: Eukaryota > Metazoa > Chordata > Aves > Cuculiformes > Coccyzidae > Piaya > Piaya cayana. The sequence continues at coordinate 181,154 of WAAB01006337.1, read as the reverse complement.
AGATGTAGACAATAATCAATGTCTTGGGTCACAAAATACTCAAAACATATATAAGTAAAATTTCATACATATATAAACATCCCTCAAAACTAAGGAAGTCTACATTTTTAGGCAGTAAAATGGAACACTCATTTTCAGTAGTGCAATCAAATACCATTGGCAAAATGCTTTGCTGAGTGTTTATGAATTCACTCTATGTTTATAACAATACATGCATGTATATTCCCCCATACACTTGCATACATAGCTAGTTTTCTCATTCTTATCAGGTCTTGGACTTGCCAGTGGAAATGACAATCTGATGAAAATCCTGTAGCATTAACCATAAACATGGTTAATCTAGGGTTTTTTTTCCTGCTACCTTCAGGATCGCTATATAATTGAACTAGAGCACTGTATCATTGACGTTTACCTTTTGTTACCCTTTAGAAAATTCATTATAAAGAAGTACTTTATTTTTCAGATTGTAGCTTTTGTGTTTCACAGGGAGGAATGAAACAGTTGAGGTCTGGATTGTCCTTGCAAGGTCACAGTTAGTTGTAGACAAACAAAGAATACTTGACTGGCTCAACAGATCTACAAAAACTGAAATTATATCCTGATGACATATCATAGAATCACCAGGTTGGAAAAGACCCACCAGATTATCAAGTTCAACCACTCCCATCAATCACTAAACCATGTCCCTCAGCGCCTCATCCACCCGTGCCTTAAACACCTCCAGGGAAGGTGAATCAACCCCCTCCCTAAGCAGCCTGTTCCAGTGCCCAGTGATCCTTCCTGTGAAAAATTATTTCCTAATGTTCAGCCTGAACTTCACCTGGTGGAGCTTGAGGCCATTCCCTCTCGGCCTGCCCCCTGTCACTTGGGAGAAGAGGCCAGCACCGTCCTCCCCACAATCTCCCTTCAGGTAGTTGTAGAGAGCAATGAGGTCTCCCTTCAGCTTCCTCTTCCCCAGGCTAAACAACCCCAGCTCTCTCAGCTGTTCCTCTTGTTCTCCAGCCCCTTCATCAGCTTCATTGCTCTTCTATGGACTCATTCCAGAGCCTCAACATCCTTCTTGTGGTGAGGGGCCCAGAACTGAAGGTGTGGTCTCACCAGGGCCAAGTACAGAGGGAGAATAACCTCCCTGGACCTGCTGGTCACACTGTTTCTGATCCAAGTCAAGATATATGATATTGTTGTTCTGAACAGAACACTCCCTGATGGCTAGGGAATGGGAAAAGGTATGAAGATGGCCCACTGGTTTTACAGGTAAGCCCAAAAAAAGTCCACATAAGGAGAAAAACTAAAATTAATGCCCTTCGAGACAACAACATTTCTGTGGCTCAGGATCCAGATGTGCCATTTAGATATACTGAGAGTCTTCTGTAAAGTGCTATTCATTAATAANCTGACAGTTTCTGTAGCAGAATTGAATTTGTATATTAAAGAAAACAGATACCACGTTTAGATACTCGTTCTGTTTCTAATTGTATACCCATTTAGACATCACAACTCCATTGCAGTCACATATATATAAATAATGCATTGCAGTAACACCTTTAAACTTGGAATTTATGTCATCATATGACATAATATCCATATAGTATTTAATCATAGCAGTCAAAGTGTTAGGTTAATTGAAGTCTATTTCATAGAAAGTTTTGATGCATTTAATAGGAAAGAAAAGTATTATAAGGTGAGTCAGTCATCTCAAATTATTTCTCATTTACAGTAGCTTAGGTTTTAGGACATATTAATTAGTTTAGAATGAAAATTCCTGCCTAAGATCTAGTTGTTACACACAGCCTCTGGCTGAGATGAAGTTCATAAGTCCCTACCACAAGATGAGAAATTGTTCTGTATATTAAATGGCCTCTTGACCTAGAGAAAGACCCCGACCACGTGTTTCTGGGATGATTCGCATGCATAATTCAGAGGCGATTAGTTGTACTGGTTTCTATACTCCTGAAGGAATAGGAAAGAAATAGAGAAATTAAGAGAGAAAATGTAATTAATGAGCAATGAGTACTGTTATAAAGGTAGGTCTGATTGCAGCAAGCAATCACCTGGGAAATCTATCAAGACCACAATTAACATGTTATTTCATCATGTCTGGAAGAGTTCAACTTGTTATAATGGTACTCCTGGACCTGGCATGATTTTACAGATGGTTTTATTACTTTAAATGTCTAGTTAAGACTCCAAACTAAAGAAAAAAAATCCAAATGCCCTTTCCTCAGGTGTTTCTCTCAAATTCCATTCCTACTGAATCTGAAACATTTCAGAGCCCTTCAATACCTGTTAACATAAAAATGCTGCTTAACCATGCATATAGACACTTCCTCTCCTCCTTGGCAGAGATATTTTAGAAGTTGAGCTGAGAATAAATATCACCATGGCATTCCCTTAGGAACATTGCATTAGAGCACATTACAAGGGTTGGATGGAGTCTAACTTGGATCGCAAGGGCTGCTTGCCTCCTTTTAGATCATAAAGTACAAGAGTCATATTTTCTCAAGGTACAGAAGAAATTGCTGCAACTCAGTTTGTACATAGAACAGTATCTACTCCGTGACAATTCTTTGCAGAAATGGCTTTTATTGAACAAATTCACCAATAAATATTAAAATTCCAGTGGAAGAAGATTTTTATTAAACTGGAATGAGGAAAATATATATATAAAAAAAAACTGGAACAGCATGTGATAGATTCAGCTTTTGCACATTACAACTTGCTGTATGTTTCTTACATTTAATATTGTGTTTGGAAATAAGTGGAAGGTTGGTTTGCATTTTCTGAAGGCCCTATTTAAGCCTTTAGCTCTATCTGAGAACTCTGTTTTAGTCTCATAGTGTAGGTCAATGGTTGTTATATAATGCAAAAACAAATTAGGGAACACATTTCCATTCCAAACAAAATCTACCTCTGATTCAATCAGGCTAGAAAGAAGGGAAATTAACAAAGCAAAGAAGATGCACTTGCTTTCTCATACAACATATAGCGTGTAACTTGAAATAATGTTATAATATTCTCAATAAAAACCTTCCTTTAAAAGGTTAAAATATATGATGATGTTAAAATGTGCTAATGATATTTTCCATTGATACTTGAATGCATCAACCATCTTAACTAGAGTGATTTATTCACATTTCATTGGTATTCCGTATGTAATACAAATGTGTTCTTACCTGCACTAGCATTCTGGAAAAACAAACACAGAAAAAGTTTCAATCAACCAAGCAACAGAAAAAAAAAATCCATCCAAGCCTTCCACTTGATATCTGGCCCAGTATTGGGAAGGAAATAAACATGTATTATAGATATTTGGCTACATACATACAATCTATCTGATTTTTATAACCTACAAGACTCTAGATTTAGGCTGGATGTTAGGAAAAAGTTTTTCATAGAAAAGGTCATTGGGCAGTGGAACTGCCTAGGGAGGGGGTTGAGTCACCTTCCCTGGAGGGGTTCAAGGGACGGGTGGATGAGGTGCTGAGGGAGATGGGTTAGTGATTGATGGGAATGGTTGGACTCAGTGATCCAGTGGGTCTCTTCCAACCTGGTGATTCTATGATTTTATGATTCTATAAAGTCACAACTGGCTGTCATAAAAACTCTGGAAACAATGTATTTCAAAATTGTCAAATCTCTGTGGCCAGAATCCAGGAAATTTGTATTCTCACAAAATGTGCTTATATGGTCCCATAAGTTTCTTAGCTATTTCTGATTCACAATTTAAGAAAAGCTTAAGTCTGAATGCTTTTCCATTCAAAGTGTAACAGTTGATGTATTAAAAGGTATTGCTTCTCCTTGCAAACCAGTCTTCTCTTACTTTCTCAGTCTGTTTTGTTTGCAACAGCTCTGCTACCAAGATTCTGCAGATGAGTTTACCAATACGGCTTAAGAAGGCAAGATTTACTATTCAATATTTTGTAAGATACCTGTGGGCCAAACCTGAGATGTTTACATAGTTTCATTTCTGCAAAGTAGGATCAGAGACTTACAGAATTAAATAGAGTTTAATGATGATTAAGCTGGACAGCTATGGGAAATGTACAGGTAAACATTTCAGGTACCATTCATCTGTAGTTAAAAAAATATTTTGTGACAGTAATTTCACTTGGTCATGTTCTTAGAAGGAGTATGGCAGTTCTGAATACTGTTCTACTATCTGTACATGTTTTTAGCTGAGCAGCTGCTACAAATGCAGGTTGTTGATGTACAGTGTTAACTGGTAAGTACTGGTGAGGAATAAAGAGAAGATAATAAGCTTACACAAGCTGCCTAATAAAGCTGCATTTGCTTCTTGATGTGAGGGGGATTAAATAAGCAATTGCAGTAATGAAGGTGTCAGGTGACTTAGAGAGAAAACATGACTTTTAGTGTTTACTTTCTATCAAATGCAACTGTTTCCGGCTGTGTCTGATTAGTTTTCTTTCCAGCTGTTGCCTTGACACAGGAGGCTTCTGAACACTCTCCATCTTTTTTTTTTTCCTTGTCTCTATACATTATTGCAATCAAAACTTTAATACTTCATTTTTATGCTTGTTTAACACCAAAAATATCCCAAGAATTATACCTATGTGAAAATGCAGTTGTGCACCAGTGAGCTAAGAATACCATAGGCATAATTTGAATTTATACTGTATGCACTTCATGACCAGGAGTAAGAGATAAGACCCTTGGTGTAGCTTCCCAAGCTTAAGGATTTTTTATCTAATCCACGTCTTATAAATATTGAAATAAGTCCTTATTGTTCTTACTTTTAAAATTACAGGTATCATGGTGTTTATAAATAATTATAGCTTCTTTTCCTAGCAGTCTTATACTGTATGTTGTTTTTTTGACAGGGAAAAGCAACAAATCACAGTGAAAGGAATCAAATAAAGACACAAGACTAATATATATATACTTGAGATAATGATCAAGATGTATTCCTTATTAGTATCACAAATACAATGCAGAGTTTTAGAAATATAATGGGACTCAGCATTTTAATGTAGAGTCTGTTGGGGAAGGATTCATGACACTTTCTGCCTTTCCAGCCTTTGTCCCATAGTTTGGCATAAGTAAACTGAAAATGTCGTGAAAATCATGAATATGTAATTCACAAGTAATTGCTTTTATACATTTAGCATGGTGGTGGTGTTTACATTGTAAGTACAAGTTATATTAAAACAGCATGGTTTGGGTTGGAAGGGACCTTAAAGATTATCATGAAGAATTTCTTCCTAATGTCTAGTCTAAATCTTCCCCTCTCCAATTCATAGCCATTCCACTTAGTCTTAGCACTACATGCCTCTGTAAAAACTCCCTCCCCATCTTTCTTGTAGGTTTCCTTCAAGTACTGTTAGGCTGCTATAAGGTCTCCCCAGAGACTCCTCTTCTGTAGTCTGAACAACCACAACTGTCTCAGCCTGTCCTCATGTGGGAGGTGCTCCAGCCCTCTGATCAGATTTGTGGCCCTCTGGACCCGTTTTGAAGTTCCATATCTTTCTTATGTTAAGGATTCCAGTACAGGACACAGTAATCCAGATGGGGTCTCATAAGAGCAGCCCAGGATATGGTTCATATTGAGCTTCTCATCCATCAGTACCCCCAAGTACTTCTCTGCAAGGGCGGCTTTCAATCATGTTGTCCCCCATCCTGTATTGAAACCACAGATTGCCCTGACCCAGGTCAGGACCTTGCACTCATGAGGTTCACACAGTTCCACTTTTCCAGGTTGCCCAGGTCCCTCTGGGCAACACTACTGATAGCTGAACTCTGATATTTTATTTCACATGAAAAATCTGTGTCAGTTTCAATTGGAAAAAAAAAGAATGTATTTTAATGCATTGAAAAATAGTTCTCTATCTGTGTTGTATGAACTGAGATAGTTAGGTATATAAATCACTCCTCAAATTTATATTGGGTATACATTTCTATGAGTATATGTTTTGTATGTGTGAAAGTTTTGTGTTTCGATATAAGAATGTTTCTTACCCAAGTATAAAATTAACCTTTCATTAATAATATCATAGAATTATAAAATTATAGAGTTATAGAATTGTTCAGGTTGGAGGGGACCTTTGAAGATCACATAGTTCAACCCTTCTGCATATTTATTTCTAGAATATAAGGTTTCATATACTTATTCTTTTGCTTATTTATAAAATGAGGAATGGTTTGAAAATGGTTCATGTCTGTACTACAGCAGAACCCTGAAGAAGTGCAAGTCTATCATCTGACATAAATTGTGAGATATGCAAAGATATTGTGCCATAAGTCATGGTCACTTGTAAGAAAAATAAACCCCCAAAATAGTCTATTGTAATACTGTTTCACATAATTAGACCTCCATTTTGTAACTACATCCTCCACTATCTTCTCTGTCATGAGCTATGTTTGCACAGAAAAGCTGGAATAACTATTTGCATGGAAATAAGATTTTCCTCTAAGCGAGTGTTACCTACTAGTCATTAACAGTATGGAAGTGAATCTTATTAAACCTTATGCAAAGAAGTATTGTTATTTCCAGTCGCAAGGAACAAAGTAAGAAACTATCACCTCAAAACATGAGAGATATTTCTTGAAAGAAATCTGTTTATCAGAATGTTAGCTGAGCACATCATATATATAGGCATATAAACAAGGAAATGAATTATGATGTATAATATATCTTAATCACAAACCAGTGAGCCTTATTTCATGGAAGACAAAACTGCAATTTGATTCCTTCAAAAGAGAAGAAATCTCAATCAAACCCTATTGTTTGTGGTGACTGGTGACACTTACTACAAAAGATTAGTGAGACTGATGTAAATTGGTTCTTAGACTGATCACACATTGCAAGGAGACATGCTCACTTGCTGAGGCAGGGTCAGTCATGGGGATAAGGCATCTTTATGGGACCTACCAGGGCTTAATGTTTATAGCATTACCAACATCCTACACCCAGTAATACAGGATCTCAACAACCTGTAATCCTTGTGAGTGTGGCAGAGTCTGCTTTTATTATTTTTTTACAGATATTTACAGATTTTGAAAAATGGAGGATTATGGTACAGCAACAAAATCAAGACACAAAGTCGGTCTGGGTTAGCCATACAATAAATTCATGTTTCCTAGGTCCTCCTCTTACGCTTTCATGATAGAGAGTTCTTGTTATTAACTGTATAACTATAATAATGTTAATAGTAATAATGATTGTTGAGTTGGTTTTGTAATGGCCAAAGTATATCTTGTGACTCATTTGCTTATCTTGAAGAATGAGAGCCCGAGTCCTGTGCTCTGGGTTATCACAGGGAAGAAGCTGTGCTGTAGGAACTTCAGGGCAACTGGATCCCTCAGCAGAAGGAGGAATGGAGAAGAGAGGCAAATGCAGAAGTTCACCTGGAGCTGGGGAGCTATGGATGATGATGCTGTCCCCACAAGTGTATTGGAGGTACTTTCTTTTCAGCTCTCAGAGGTCAGTTTCACAAGTTTGGTGACTCTCAAGTGACTTGCAATGTCAAGATAGTTGATCATCATGCTCCATTTTCTCAGCAAAGAACTGCTTTTCCTGAATGATACCAACTGTCATTGTGGGACATGAAGTGCCAATCAGAATTTTTCTGCCAGAGTTTTAGCATTTACTCTGAGTGTCATGTGCTGAATGGTTGATAACATTAATTAAAAACAAACAAGGAAATTATGAATAGACACTGACTTGTCTGATGCAAGATTATGCTCTTACTGAAAACAAGCTAAAATAAATGGCATCTTGTGTTTTCCATCATAACAGGGAAAATATCAGAAAGGAACTAGATATAGTGAGGATAAAATATTTTAAATTTAAAATGGCAGACAGCAAGATGAATTTTATATATAGTCTAGCAATTATATATAACATATAATTTTTTTATACAATGCACAGGTAAATGTAAAATAAATAAATATTATTTAATATCTTCGCCTTCCCTGGGGGTGTTTAAGGCACAAGTAGACGACGTCCTGAGGGACATGGTTTAGTGTTTGATGGGAATGGTTGGACTCGATGATCCGATGGGTCTCTTCCAACCCGGTGATTCTGTGATTCTGTGATTCTCTGATTCTATGAAGGTATTCAAAACGCTAATCATAAGGTTACTGACAATGAATGAAAATGAAACAATGCTTCTAAATACTGAGCTCACTGTATGAATTCTGGTTTTTAATATAGGTCTAAGATCCAAGACTTCATTCATATCTGGGCCAGAAAGAACTTTAAGATGGTAGTCAAGAAAAAGAAAAAAGAGAAAAAGCTCTTTTTGTTCTTTCCAGGCTCTGAAGAAACTGAAAGCCCTAGAGACACCTGTGGTAATTAAAATTTCTACATTTCCTCATATGTCTTAAGATCTGCTGTTGGAGGAGTCCAGAAGCCCCTCAAGTCAGATTTGAAGCTTCCATCTATCCACAGAACAGATGTGCTACTGCCTATTGTACTCAAGTGTGTTAAGCCAAGGATATTCTCTGAAGTTCTACACATCGGTATGCCAGTTTCCTTCTGTCATCTCCAGAAAGTGGTGGAATTTCCCCTTTTCAAACAGCTTAGGGGGGTGAGCACTTAGAAGTCCTCAGCTACTGCCAGAGCAGACGCAGCACTCTAGTAAGTTATGCTAACCAGAAAGGTTGAATGTGTTCAGGGAGAAGGAACAATCTTGCACTCTCTTGTTGAAAATGCTTTGTTTTAAATGGGCTAATAAAAACTTTGTTATGCAAGAGAAGAAGCAAAAATAGATGAGGATGGGAGAAACGTGGATTCTGGGTACCACTAAATAATCTTCATATGTATTTCATGTGTTTTGAATTAAAATATAGGCTTGTTCAATTTTGTAAGAAAGGGAATGATGCAGGCACCTATAATCTGGAATATAAGTGAACAATAATAGATTATAGTGTTCAGAAGAATGCTCTAGCCCTTGAAATATCCTTCTGAATCAAGATGGCCTAGATTAGGAAATGTCTTTTTTGGTGTATGCAGGTTTTGTAAATGCTCTGCTGATAGTTCTACTGTGTGTAAGGAACATCAGCCCTCACTACTCTCCTTTTTTGAACAGCAATTTCCCTGTAAAGGTACTGGAAGCCTTGTTTTTCTATCAAAGAGTGGTAGTAGGGACAGAAGTTTTCAGTACCTAATTGTGTAAAGACAATTAGGAATGAGGATTTAACACAAGAGTGACAGATACTTCTCTGAAATCTGAAGGCCAAGTCCACAACATTCAAAACATCTTCAGCAGTCTACTGGCTGGCCATTAGATGACAATGACTTTTGTCCAGTTTGGATGTGAGTCAGCCTCAAAATATGAATCCCAGGGAAACCGCACAATTAGTTAAATTTTAAATATGGAAACAGTGAAAACTACACTGAACAGCCTTGCCTGAGAAAGTAGTAAGAAGGCATTAATTGACATGAGTTTTGTGAGAAGTATGAAATTCACTTTTCATAAAATTTGCTTATGTGGGAGTTGGAAATTTTTTTTGGTCACCACCTCAGTGATGAATAATATGTTACTTATTAAAAAGAGAATCTCTGACGACTATCAAGATCTCTGAAAGGAACAGAGCGTTTTTTTAACAGAACTGGTTTAGACATGATACATAAAAATAGAGTGGAAAAAATCCGCAGTCAAAACTCTCTTCCTCTAGGCAGGTATGGGTGTAAAACTGTAATATCTGATATGTAAGCTGCTAACAGAAGACATAAAATTATATACACCATTAATCTTATTATTAACCTTTTGGATATTCATTGTTTCTCAAACCTAATCATACTTCATATTGATATTACAGTGCACAGGTAAGAAGCTCCAAACACTTTAAAGTTATTAATTAAAGCTTATCCACGACACTCCTGGGAAGCAGAGCTAGAATCATTAAAATCATCTGACAGAGGAGGACGAACTAAGCAGTAGAGAATATAAGTGACATATCTAACATCCCACAAGGCCAGAAATTAAATCCAATATCCTCAGTTGTCAACTCATTGTAGTTGCTGGGAACCAATCTTTTAAATTGAAAACATTAAAAGAGCAAAAATGTCCACTGGAAAATTCAGCCCCTTACTGCTTCAACTAGAATTATTAGAGTGGGTCCTGCAGAGGAGTACATGGTGTCAACAAAGAAGAGTGACATTCAGTGACCTGGTTCCAATCCTCTAGCTGGAAAAAAATGATAAAAATAAGCTGTAAATGATGATTCCTTGGATCCAATGGTTGCAACATGACTTGAAATGAAAAGCGTCATCTAATTACTGAATTTAGCAACTGATCTGTTAGGTTAGTTCATTTAGTGTTCAAATAGTCAGTATATGTTAAGGGAACATGGACTGCTTTCTATGTCTAAAGAGGATTTGCAACTGTTAGAGAAAACTGCTGACATTGATAAAACTTGAGTGGAAAGGATTGTACAGTCATCTAATTAGAGCTCAATAAATTAAAATATGAATTTTAAATTATATTCATAACAAAAAAGTGAAATTACTCAACATGAAGTTTTATATAGTTCAATGTCCTTGAAAAACTGCATTCTTGTTTATCTTTTCTGTTCAAACTATCCTTCTAATAAACTAGATTCAAATGCTTGCAATCAGAAGCAATTAAAAGTCTACTACATATGTCTTTTACGAGCTAAAACCAGAGTTACACCATTTGAGAATGACATTTCAATTAAAATCTTTATTTTGACTTGTTTAATTGTTGTGTTTTAAATGAGAATTTTTTTCTAACAAAGATCTCTACAGCACTTAGGTCTTCTAAAATTTTTAACATTTTTTATAGTCATTTAGATCATACTTTTATAATGATTTTCAAAAATACCGATTTTTTAATTTTAAAATATTTTTGATATTTTTTCTTGAAGAAATGGTTTACATATAATTCTTTTCTCAATTAGGAAATTTAACTGGTGCTTCTGAAGTCACAAGAGCAGGCTGAGTACTGTCAGTTCTATCTGGAACCATCCTTACAAGTGTAAGAAGTCTGAAGCTATTTGTAATACAGCTGTTCAAGTCTTCTTTGGGTTTTAGCTTTCCCATTGCAATTTTCACTTGGAACTGCTTATTGGTGTAATGGTTTTGTGGAAAGGGGGCCTCTGGTGCAGAGCTTTTCATCTTGTTGTCTGTTATTAAATATAAACAGAACCAAGTGGTTATGCATTGCAGGCCAGATTTAACAATCAATTTTGTAATGTTTATTGCTTTTGATTGAAAAGTCAATGTATCCTTTTTTTACACATTTGGAAGATCAGTTAAAAATATAAACCTTTTAATGATTAATTCTGTGCTAATGTTTTATATTCAAAAATAGAAATATATTGTAAAATTCTGGTGAACCTTGACTTTTTACTAACCAGAGCAAGCCACTTTACAAATTTCTTCAGCAAAGTTGTTTCCAGCAAATTATTATAGAATCATATGATTGTTTGGGTTAGAAGGGACCTTACAGATCATCTAGTTCCAGCCCCCCTGCCATGGGCAGGGACACCTTCAACTGAATCACTTTGCTCAGAGTGTCAACCAACCTGGTCCTGAATGCCTGAAGGGATGGGGCATCCATGACTTCTCTGGGCAACCTATTCCAGTACCTCTCCACCCTCACTGTAAAAAATTCTTTCCTGACATCTACCCTAAATCTACCATCTTTCAGCTTAAAACCATTACCCTTCATCCTGTCACTGCAGTCCCTGATAAAGAGCCCCTCCTCATCTTCCTTCTAGACCCCTTTAAGTACTGGAAGGCTGCTCTCCCCAGAGCCTTCTTTTCTCTAAACTAAACAACTCCAACCATCTGAGCCTACCCTCAAATGGGAGGTGCTTCAGCTCTCTGATCATCCTCATGGCCCTCCTCTGGACTCACTCCAACAGATCCATGTTCTTCCTCTGCTGAGGGCTCCAGAGCTGAATGCAGTACTCCAAGTGATATCTCAGAAGAATCACCTTGACCTGCTGGTCACACTGCTTTTTACTCAGCCCAGCTTTCTGGGCTCCAAGCTCACATTGCCAGGTCATATTGAGTTCTCATCCACTAGCATCCCCAAGTCCATCTCTTCGGATCTACTCTCAATCCATTCTCTGTCCAGCCTGCAATTGTGCTTGGGATTGCCCCGACCCAGCTGCAGGGCCTTGCACTTGGCCCTGTTAAACCTTATGTGGTTTGCACAGTCTCACTTCTCAAGCCTGCCAATGTCCCCCTGGATGGCAACCAGTCCCTCCAGTGTGTCAACTGCACCACACGGCTTGGTGTCATTAGCAAGCTTGCTGAGGGTGACCTCATTCCCACCATCCATGTCTCCAACGAAGGTGTTAAACAACTCTGGTCCCAGTACAGATGCCTGTGGAACACTACTTATCACCAGTATCCACTTGGACATTGAGTGGCTGACCACAACCCTATGGGTGTGACCATCCAGCCAATTCCTTACCCATTGAGTGGTCCATCCACCAGATCTGTTCCTCACGAGTTTAGAGACAAGAACTTCATGCCGGACAATATTGAATGCTTTGCACAAGTCTGGGTAGATTACATCACTTACTCTTCCATTATCCATGAATACTGTAGCCCCATTGTAGAAGACCACTTAGTTCATCAGGTCTCACACCTTATCTTCTTCTACAGTGGGCAGTTCATTCTCCCAGCCCCTGCCTTTGTCTTCTGTGACTTAAGTAATGTGTCTTGGGCCCTTACTAGTGAATACTAGGGCAAAAAATTCATTAAGTACCTCAGACTTCTCCGTATCCTGGGTAACCAGGTTTGCTTCCTTCCAAAGAGGGCCCACATACTCCCTAGTCTTCCTTTTGACACAAACATGCGTATGCAAAAGGTACCTATTCTTGTTGCCCTTGATGCCCTTGGACAGATTTAATTCTATCTGGGCTTTAGCTTTCCTAACCTAGTCCTGGACTGACAGAACAATTTTTCCATATCCTCCCAGGCCACTTGCCCTTGCTTCCACCCTTTTGAAGTATAAATCTGTCCAGGAGTGCCATGCTGGTCTCCAGACATTTTTGCCTGATTTCACCTTTGTTGGAATGCATTGCTGCTGAGTTTGGAGGAGGTGATACTTGAATATTAACCAGGTTTCTTGGGCTCCTCTCTCCTCCAGGGTTTTGTCACATAGTACTCTACCAAGGGGATCCCTGAAGAGGCCAAAGTCTGCTGTCCCAAAGCCCAGGGTATGGAGATTTCTGTGCACTCTTCTTGCTGTCCTAATGTTCTTGAACTCCATCATTTCATTCTCACTGCAGCCAAGACTTCCCTTGAACTTCACATTCCCCACCAGCTCTTCCTTGTCAGCAAGAACAAGGTTCAGCATAGCACCTCTCCTCGTTGGTTCTTCTATCACTTGGAGGACGAAGTTATCATCAATGCACTCCAGGAACCTCCTGGATTACTTGCACCCTGCTGTCCCTCTAACAGATTACTTGTCCCTCTAACAGACATCAGGGTGGTTGAAGTCCAGGGACTTTTGAACCCAAGGCTATGCCTATTTATCTATAAAGAGACTCATCTACTCTCTTTTCCTGGTCTGGTGGCCTGTAACCCCACCATAATGTCAACTGTCCCTACCCTTTCTTTAATCCTGACCCATAAGTTCTCAGTCAGCTCCTCATGCATTCCCAGGTAAAGCTCCATGCACTGCGGTTTGTCATTGAGATAGAGGCAACACCCTCCCCTTGTCTCCCTTCCTAAAGAGCCTGTATCCTTCCATTCCAACACTCCAGCCATAGGATCCACCCCAACTTGTCTCTGTGAAGCCAATGAAATCATAACCCCACAGGCATATGCATATCTTTAAACTCCTCTCATTTATTCCCCACACTATATGTTTGCCTAGAGGCACATAAGTTGAACCTCCAGTGAAGCTGGCTTACTGGATGTAAATCCTTTTTGTTGCTCTTTAGGTGCTCTCCTGCTGACCTGTGATCCCTCTTCAGGCTCTGGGCGTTTGTTGCTGGCACTGGAATAAAACTGGAATCAGTGGGATAGATTGAAGTTCCCTTCCCCCAGCAACCTTTCACTGGGTTGGCAGGCCTATGACCAAAGATGTTCTTCCCCTTCTTCTGACAGATGGACCCCACCAACCACCAGCAGACCAGGCTTCCCAAACTGAGTCTATCACTTACCTTACAGTGATTTCTTGACTGGTATTGGTGTGCGTCAGATCAAATCTGAGCGAACTTGGCTGTATTCAGGGATCAGACTGTCGTCCGAACAGACTGAAATCTGTTTTGGGGAAGTTGCACCCCCTTATCTCAGCTGTGCATCCGAGTTTTTTGGTCTGTTTATTTNGATATTTGTGAGTTACATGGCACAGAAAACATTGACTGCTAAAAGGTTTGGGCTTAATTTGGTATCTATGCATGCTAACTTAAAGTCATCAGTAGATGTTACATTTCCTACAGTTTCTTTCTGTATGTCATTGTAGTTCCCCCACTGAATGCATTCGGTAGCACACTAATTCATCTCATCTGGGAAACTATACACTTCTTTTCGCTCTCTCCCCTTAGCACTTCTCCACCATTTTGGTTTATTAAAAAAAAAAAAAAAAGTAAATTATCCATAAAATGAGACAAAAAAAAAAAAAAAAAATAGGATAANATGTTCTTCCCCTTCTTCTGACAGATGGACCCTACCAACCACCAGCAGACCAGGCTTCCCAAACTGAGTCTATCACTTACCTTACAGTGATTTCTTGACTGGTATTGGTGTGCGTCAGATCAAATCTGAGCGAACTTGGCTGTATTCAGGGATCAGACTGTCGTCCGAACAGACTGAAATCTGTTTTGGGGAAGTTGCACCCCCTTATCTCAGCTGTGCATCCGAGTTTTTTGGTCTGCTTATTTTGGCTGAAGCCAGAATAAATTTTGCTTTTTGATTTTTGCCCTGAGAGCGACCCTGTTGGCCTTCAGATCACCACACAAATAATCAAACCATCTTCTTTGAATGTGCAGGTAGAAATAAGCACAGACACAAGTGTGTAGCTTGTGGACTTGGACATGACGGTAGCCTCTTTGTGAAAAATATTATAGGGCAACAGAAAAGAGAGCAGAAATACTAGAAGATTATGCAGAAGAGAAGAGAGGAGNAAAAAAAAAAAAAAGTAAATTCTCCATAGGATGGGCCAAATAAGCAAAGATAGAATAGGTTAAAGAAGACAGAAAATGTTGTTTAACTCATTTACTTGAGAGAGATAAAAATATATAAATAAATTACATTTGGAATAATCACAGAATCACTAGGTTGGAAAAGACCCCTAGGATCATCAGGTCCAACCATTCCTATTAACCATTAAACCATACCCCTCAGCACCTCATCCACCTGTCTTTTACATACCCCCAGGGATGTCAGTTAATTATCTTTGGTCATAATTCTACAGCAAATAACACACATTTATTGAAGTGCAAACCAGCTTTAACAGCAGCAAACACCTGAGGCTGTGTTAAGTGCAAATTCATTTGGAAAACACCACAGTGACAGTTTCAGATCAATGTTTACTGTTATTTCATTCCTTCATCAATGTATAAATCACCTCACTCTGCCTTATAGCAGAGGCTTTCCCTTATGTCCCACTGAGACAATAAACAAACAGATAAATAAATCATCAAACAAATAAACTTCAGTATCATGGCTGACCTGATTTGGTTCTTGAATCTCTGTGCTCTTGAATCCTAAATATATATACTTTCATAGTTGTTAGGAGCTGGAAATTACTACATCTTTCTACATCTTGCTAGGTTAAAAAAAAATGCTGGGATGCAATTTATCTGTATCTGGTTCTATGTGAACTTTAATCAGCTCTAATTGCCTTTCTGCTTTGATGTACTCAAAAAGTCTTTCAACGCTTCCATTCCCTTCCCTCCCACTTGGGAAAATATCCCAATCCTCAGAATCTGACCTTTGGCTTTTTTCATGAAGACGAAAGCAGAGAATTTATTCAGGCTCAGAGCAATATTAACGTCATTAACTTCCCACTTTCTGTATATCCCTTAGTGGCTTCACAGAATACTTGATTGGCTTTTTACTTGTGTATTTAAATGACATAAGATCAGCTTTTTGCCACTGAAATAACTGTTTCCTTTGGTTACTTTAGTGCATTTGTAACTTTACCTATTGCTGACTTTTTAAAAACATTATAATTTTTTAAAAGCTCTTTTGTTTACCTGGCATTCTGATTTCTAAACCAACATTGCCCCTCTCCAGTCCTCCCTCTGCTCCTGCTTCCAATTCAGTTCTTCCTCTTCAGCATCTGTGCCAAATCTGCGTCCCTCTGAAGTTTAGTGTGAACTTTGGCTACTGATATTGACAATACCAGCAAGGTGCATTATATAGCCTTGAGACAGTTCCTCACATGACCGTGTTATCCCTGAGCAGCTATATTTCATTCTAGTATCTCTTATGTCCTTTGGCTTCCTAAAAGCATCTTTGCTTGGTTTTCCAGAGATACTGAGGCCCCAAGCACTGCAGCATCTTCAAAAGAGATTTTCTGTGCCAATATAAGCAACAATTTTGGGCAATATGACAGTTTTTCTGAACCCTGTAAATCACTTCACATAGGTTGGCAAACAGCAGTGGTAGTTTCTATGGCAGCTTCTCTGCTATGGGAACTGACCTCAGTTTCACACCATGTGCTATAAACTGTCTCCCTGTTGCAGACAATTTTAGTCTGTTGCCATCTTTGTTTCTATGACCATTCTAGTAGCTCACCTGCTATGGCTGGATTCGATATTTCACTTTCTTTCAATGAACCTATCACCATGGCACTGGCGTGCTCTTCTACAAAATACTAAGATATGTCTGGTTTGGACAGGGCAAAACAGGAATTCCTTTCACCTTTCCCTAGTTCTGCAGATGCGTATCTCTTTCTATATTGTCTATGAGAACTGCACCATGGCACAAAGATGCTGGGCTTTTTGTCTTAAAACACTGCAACAATTTTCCTTCCTTTATGTTTCATTTCTTTGGCTTTGTTAGTATGGATTGGACAAATGGTTTACTTCTAAAAGTCCAGGCAGTAGCTACACCATAGGATGGTAGGGAAAGAGTCCTGAGACATCAGCCATGATTCTGACTGAAGGAGGAGTCAATTACATAATATCATTCCTGACTGATATTTGACTAACCAGCACTTTAAACGTTCCAGTGATGGGAATTCCATAGCATGCCTAGGAACCTGGTGGCAGTCAACTGTCCTGATAGATTGTTTCCCTGGTATCCAACCTAAGCATCCTTTGCTGCAAGTGAAGTATACTTTGTGGAGAGCAACTTATTGCAGTAGTATTTTATTTATTCAAAATTAACATTTATATCTTACAGATTACATTTCTCAAATGGCTAGTATGTCAACTTTCAGTTTTGTCCATACCAGATCTCCCTGTTTTTCTGTATCAATTATATTTTCAGTATCTCAGATCATTCTTTTTGCTCTGGATTTTGTTTTCTGGAAATTATGACTCCAATGTATCTTTCTTGAAATACAGAAAAAATATCCTACATGATTTCTGGCATACTGAAAAGAATAATCTGTATATATTTTTTATTGTATATTTTTACACTTATAATTTACTCATACACTTATAATTTGTACATATCAATATCATGTGGATTTTTTAAATTAAACCATAATACTATCCAGAGCTTTTTCTGTATAATTTCTGCTTAATCTGATGACCTCTGTGAAGTTACTCGAGCTGACTATTCTTATTTAATGTAGTGTTTTTACTTTTCTTCTTAAATTACATGCTCTCAATTCAAATCTTTCCTCCAATCTGCCAAACTCATTTTTCATTCTATTCTTTTTCTTTCCAGTGTGCTTGCAACTGCTTTACCTCTGCCTCTAATCCTATATGCAATTAATAAGATTTACTATTCTGTCCTTTTAGTCAGTAAGGGAAAATAGCCCACCCAACATAGCTCTCCAACTAACAGTAGCATATTGATACTGTCATATCAGATAGTTTTTCCTTATGCGCGTGGAACTTTCCTGCTCCCAGTGTTTTTGTTCCAACTTGTATTTGCACAGTTTGTTTACAAGACTGTCATGGGAGACAATGTCAGAGTCTTATCAATGTCAGCAACTAGTGCTTTCCATATGCCTCCTCCAGCTTGCCTATCATCCAAAACTTTCTACGCCTCAGAGCAAATGAACCCATCGATAAGCAATGTTCCTTATTTCTCCTCCATATTTAAGTTGCATAAATATCATCTACAAAATAAAGTATTATAAGCAAACATTCCAGTATTGAATAACATTGTTCTGTTATATCATCTAATGTGCAGTTATTAATATGATCTAAACTATTTAGTTCCTCTCTTGCCCTCCATCATTTTCTTTCCCTCATTCTAGCTTTGGTCTTAGTATGAATAATTATGTCACCTCCTCAATTTTAGTACATCTTCCTTTGTGCCCATCTTACTTATTTCCTGCCTGTTGTTATTTGTATTGTGGATAAAATGGTTTTGAAACATGAAATTCAGAGACCTACACCACTTTCAGAATGCAAGAATATGTTCTCAGCAAGGAATATCTTCTCAAATCCTGCTGACCTGTACATGTTTTTGACCATATTTACATATCCAACATGGAAATTCTCAGTATGGCTTAAAAATTTTAAAAGTATTTTAACCTATGAAGTGAGAATTACACGAGCAGATATGCTCTGGAGACAGGAATAATCATCTGACACATTAGTTTCCAGACTCTTCTCTGCTCACATCTTTAGACTATCTAGTAAACACAGAAGAAGATCACATCTCCCATAGCAGGTTTTTTTCTACATTAAAGTTTTCTTAATGACTCTGTAATGATTGTACAAAATTACTGTCCTGCAGGTGGTTTAAAGGCAATTTCTTTATATCATTTTAATGGTTCATAACAGATGTGTTAGCTAATCATCTTGCCAGTTAGGTGCTGCTGTGATGTCTGTACAAGACAGTGCTTTTGACCATGTCTGCTCTTCGATTTCAATTAATTCTGTTGGAACTTATTTACTTAAGTATGAGCAGGATTGAACCCTCCATTGTGTAAGTGGCTTGAGAAAGTACAAAGATATTTTCACTGGCAAAAAGAAAATAGGAATGAATTGGTTTCTGTGCCATTGTTGATGTTAAGAGATTGCCTTAATTTGGCAAGATAATAGTTTCTGGCTTTTACATGAGGGATAGTATTGTAATTGAGAGGCAGAGATACTGTATGGTTACTCCTTTAATGGCTTTAAACTATAGAAGTTAAAAACAACAGTGGCAGAAATTTGGCAGAATCAGAACAGTTATTTGCAAGTTGTTTGTATGGCTTACGCATAACTTAGTTCAAACAGGGAAAGGGATTTTCAATGAACTTTCAGCTATTCACATTTTCCCACATGCTGGGGTTCTTAATAATGGGGCTGGGCTCCTTAATAATGCCTAAGGACAGCTGCAGCTCTCCCCAGACCATTACAACGGGGCAAGGAGCAGGTAAATGGAGCTGGAGCTATCGCAGTGAGACAGATAAGCAGTACCACATGATCTTCTGTGGGATGTGAAACAGAAAAATCTGTTTAAAAGACTAGACTTCCAAAACTTACTAATTACAATGTTAACTCTTAGTTTTAACTCTCTTCTTCTTTCGAAGTCCAAGCTCCAATATTGGAGTTTTTGTGGAAGATTTACCCTGCAGTGACCTCCATGTCAGAGACAGCAAATTTGAGGGCTGAAGTCTACTCTTTATAATGGCAGTTCAGTTCAGTCCAGGTCACATTTTCCCATGGTGCTCTTGCTGAACATCAAAGTCTTGGTTTAGGGAAGGACACTTCTGGAGGTGGCTGTTCTTTCGTAATCTGCCACAGGCAAAATTTGGAGGGTTCGACTGTTTGAACTTTATAAAAAAGGAATAAAAGGCAACAAGGCTTTAGAGGATTTGTATAAATATTTTAAGTGGGAAGTCCAAAGAAATCTCTAAAATATTACCAGAATTTAGTAGGTAGGTTTGAATGAAAAATAACGTTTGTGCTATGCCAAAAGATCTATGACATGTCATTCATTAAGGTCTAAATGCAAGAGTGTTTCAGATTACAATGTTGATTCATGTACTGAAGTCAATGCTGGAAATACATCAGCTTTCTTCCAGTATTTTTTATTCAACAGTCATTTCCGAACAATTAAATAAATGACAAACACTATTTTATTTAATTTCTGTGATTCCGTTCAAAAGGAAGCGAACAGACAGCGATGGTCATGTCTTCATCACTTCCTAATACCATAATAAGAATGTTTTTAACTCAAACCAGCCGCAGATACTTCTGAAGACTCAAACCAGAAGATGAATAAAACTAGGAAGATTTAAAAATTCATGTGAATGTGATGTTGAACTCAAGTGTCTGGTCTTGGCTACACTTGGTTACTGCTGCTGTTACCACTGCTACTGTGGAGGTGCACAGTCTGCTATAATGCATCCAGTAAAGCAGTGGTCTCTGAAGTATGTGGAGTGCATACACCCCAGGAGGTGTGCAAGACAGCCTACTGGGGAGCAGGAAAAACATATTTTTATGTCATTAGTAAGTAAGATAGCAAATTTTAAAAACTGGAAATAGTGTTTATTCCATCTTTATCTCATACTCATTAAAATTTCTGGTTTTGTGTGCGATTTATTGTGTGTCATGTATCATGCAGCAGTACATGTAGATAATTTGTAAATAAATAAACGTAGATATATTGAAAGAGCATACTTTAAAGTGTTTTCCTTCATTAAAAAAGCTTAAATACCACTGTACTAATGGGTGGTTATGAATCCCAAACACAGAAATCTAAAGAACATTCAGTGCAGTGATCATTTGACAAAAGAGTTGCAATAAATCAGTGCAAGGCCTGTCCCTTGCAGCAGGAAGTTTGCTTTTATTATCACCCTAATTCAATGCTTGTCTCTATGGAAAGACAGAGAAAAGTTAATTATATGGACATACAAGGGAGTGCTTAGGTTTTGCTCAGAGAGGGGTTTATTGGCTCTATCACTGTATTATAAACATGTATTTTTACATCAGAACCACCACTTGCATACGTACAGGCTGGCCCAACCCTTCACCCTCAACGTGGGTGCAGATTTTTCTAGATTGGACTTCAAAACAGTGGTTTGCTAATGAATATTAAGTCCCAAAAAGTTGCTCCAGCCTGTTATTAACTGTATGTGAGCTCTCTTCCTTCTCACAGTCGCTGTGTGCCCTCCTGGAAGCTGGCTCAGGCACAGATAGCTTTTGCTCAGTGAGGAGTAGAGCTCTCAAGAAGAGATGTGTGTGGACCTGGGCTGTCAGAAAACGATCTTCAAGGTGCCCAGCAGGTATTGATAGCAAATATCATTCTTTATAACTGCCCCATAATGTGCTGTGTCTTTTATAATAAAATAAGTTATAGTAAAAGGCAGTGACAGAAAATCCTTGACTAACATAAGCAGGTACGACCTGCAGTAGGGCAGAGGAAGCATTAAGAAATGTTGATAGTAGGCAAAGGCCGAAGTGATTCTAAGTCAATAGTTAGAAAATGTTTTATACTCTTTTCCACATGCAGCATACACAGAATATGTGAAGATTTGTGTTCCCTTGTCTGACAGACTCTAGTTATTCTCTCCACTGCCCCACCTGCAGTTCCCATTCATTTGCAAATTCCTTCTCTCCTGTCTCTGCAGTTAAGGAAAAGCACTATAGCTGCAGTTTCTGACCTTGACAACTACACCAAGATATGCAGGAAAGGAACTGTTAAGATTAGGAGCCTTGTTTGATCTCAGACTTCTATGATTTAAAGATGGCAGCTAATCACACTCCTGTCAGATGAGGATTCTGGGGGTTTCCAAAAGGACACAGACACCTAGATTTGACATTCACATGAGCTTAGGTTGTATTATGCAGCTTTTTTCAACTACCATCTATTTGCTAAGTCGTTAAAAGATTCTACTAAAAACAGAAATGCAATGTCCTCTTTAAATCATTGGCATCAGAAAACTGAAGGACAAGCATTAAACTCTGACATCTACCTGATTGTTGGTATTTTTTTGTTGTCTTTCAAGAGACAGGAAAAATCAGTCCCTAGAAAATTATTATTATAGCTATCGCTTTTGGTAAAGGAGCTTCAAAAGTGGAAAACATTTCTAAGAGCTTAATAAAATCTTTAAATTTCTGTTTTGTTTCAGGGTTTATGAATGAGAGATTGTGTCCGAGTGTCCGACCCCCCAGCACACCCTGATTTACTTAGAAAATCGCATGGAATACTGGGAGATGTAGTTCTTCCTCAGCCACAACCTGGCTATTTAGGAGAGTCCAAAAATTAAACCCATCACAGACAGTAATTCTAAACTCAGCATTGTGAAGTTAAGAGACAAAACTATTGTGCTGACCTTAGGCAGAGGAAAGGTGTTTAATGAAGTGGGATGTATGTGTGTGGGAGGGAATTAATTTTAAGTTCAGCATTTGGCTTTAACTAAAGAAGTTGGATTTGAAGATTGTTTTTTTTTGTCAGAACTTCATACAAAAAAATTCCTATCAGAGATTTATATTCATAGTGGATGAATTAGTTTGATGCCAATTCTCAGCCTGGAAATGTCACTGAAGAACAGATTAATCCAACACCACTTTTGATATGATCAGGAAGGACACAAGAAATTGTTAATTATAAGATTCATAAAATCTATAGGTTCCTCCAAAGGAGAAATGAGAGAAATGAGAAGCAGCAGGAAAGAAGGGGAGTAAAGAGAGTTGTGAGGGCACAGATATAGAAAAAGGAAAAGAGGAGGGTGGAAGTATCACAACAGGGGAAAACATGTGAACAATTAAAACAATTAAAAGAATAAAATCAGATTAAATATCAGGAAGAAAGAAAAGACCAAAGGAAGTTGTCTATGCTGGAAAACAATCTTGTTTGATAAAATGCAGAAGCTGTCAGACAATATGAGCAGACATATGAGATGAAAAAGTGATAGACCTAACCGAAAATTTGTACAAGAGTGTCAGGTGAGGTAGTTTGGTTTAAATAAGTTAAATGTGAATGTCAGATACCTGAGAATGCTGATGTTCTGCACAGCCTAGTACAATGGGAATTGTTCCTAAATTGTGCCTTGCTGAAAGGAGTAGTTGGCTGGCCAGGTGCTGGAGAGGCAAACCTCCTGAAGTGCATGCTTGTTCCCCAGGGCTTGCAGGCAGCCAGCTGGCATGAGCTACTATGAATGGCAGATTTTTTTCATTTCAGGGGGAAGACTGTGTCTCTCTGGTTAGGAATGAGTTTGTGACTACACCACTTCCAGGTTCAGTTATCACACAGTTTCCTGAGACCATCACTACCCATCTACTCCTGCTGCAAAGCACAGCTGCCCAAAGCTGAGCTACATTTCCAGACTAGCATAAAACATACTTGTGAGAAAAATGGTTATGCTACACTTGTTTTTTTGCCTTCCCTGACAGTCTGAAAAACACTCGAGGAGATAGAGAACATGCCAGCTTTACATTGCAAATTCAATTTGAAAGGCAAGGCTTTCTGAGGATAAAATAGAATTTTTTTGCGTATAGAAATATGCCCTTTTTCAGCTCCTTTCATGCAATGTGTGCAGCCTACATTTATCACATGCCATAAGCTAGAGAACAGAATAAGTCTTGCTTTCAGCTACAATAGCTGAGTTTACTGCACTACACCTGAGGTCGTCAAATGACTTGCTCCCCTCTCAGCTTAGTCCTTGCATGGGTCTGCTGATGATAAAGTAATGCACAGGCCTATTTTTGTGGTCCCAACCTGGAAAAGACATTCAAATATCTTTATATTAGACTTACCATGCTGTTGTAGTGACTTACAATGGCCAAAACAGCAACAGAGACAGTACTAGAACTTCTGCATCTGTATTCAGATGAGAGTGTCACATCTAATGAGACAGATTAGATAAAAGTCATATCTCTTTCCAGCAGAGAATTAAAATGACCCATGATATTCACTTGTTTCCTTGGGAGCTCTCCTAGAACTCAACCTCAAACTCAACATTCAGTTACTTGTACATTTTATAGAGGCTGAAGTGAGGGGCTTACTTTTGTTCCCATATCATTTTGATCACTCTGAGAAGTGATAAACAGTTGAATAGCAAACAAAACATTGGCACTGAAATTTTTCTTTTGAGGTAAATTTTGTCCCTCAAAACTATTTCTACGTTATATTTTGCTTCATGAATCATGAGGTAAAGTGGTTATAAAATGCAACATAGTTTTCAAAGATGAAAATAGATGTGCTATTAGTAAAAGTCAACCGAAAACCAGAAAGATCTTTAAAATCAAAACCACACTTGACTGAGCAGTTACAAGTGTTATTTTAGTCACCCTAAAGCTTCTTATTTCAAAGCCACAAAATAGATATATTGACAGTTGCACAGGAATGAACTTTAAAGATACATAAAGGCAGCAGAGGTCAACCGAACTCTGAATAAATGTTGAAGTGCCAGAGGCTTGTTAGGAAATGCAAGAAATTCAGGCATTGCTGCTGTCCCTGAGACCAAGAGAAAGAATTAACAATACACCAGATGAAGTGTCCCAAAGTCAGAGCAAAGGGATTCTAAGCATTGCTTTTTCCTGGGAAAGGAATTAAAAAGGTCTGTGCTGTCCAGCTTCACCAGTACTGCTCCGAAAGGAACCTCTGCAAAATCTTAACTAGAAAAGAAGTTTACAAAGTGTTCTCAAGTCCTGCCAGCCATGGTCAGCAAAGAAAGGAGGAAGCACTCTATTTTTACCCTTGTTTCCTTATCTAGCTTTGCAATTATTTGTAATGCTATATAAATTTAATAAGGGAACACATATGTATGTGTGTATGAAAATATATATAAACCTGGAACACTGCTTTTGACTTCAGTATGATTTATGTAAAAGAAAGAGGGAATTTCTTCTGTCAGCCCCTCCACACTGGGATATGCAGACTAATGCAATTTATGTTATATCGCAGGGATTTCTCATAGGGAAAATACTGTTATAAAATGCTAGCTTCTACATTTTATTTCGTTGTGCCTTCCCAGCCTTTGTGCCAGTGTTTAGCTTAGTCTCCATTAAGTCATTGCAGTTCAACTTAGGCTCCTACACCACTCCAGAAATTCATCAAGGATTTCATATATACTTGAAAGTGCCATAATTTCTCAGCCAGAAACTTTTTAAGAGAAAACAGTCTTTTGTTTTTCTAGGCATTTAGTTAGTGCTCTATGATTTGACATGATATGCCTTGCAATTACCAACAGCTGAGCAAGAGTATATATGTACTTCTTCAGGTGTTGTCAGAAAGAGGACAGCGGGTGAAGGGTGGCTGAAACATTAATTAGAAACCATTCTCCTCTTTTGAGTCAACTTTATGTTATCTGATTACACTGTTCTTCACTCTTCAACACCACTGAAAATAGTCTTAGCTGACTGACCTGTGGGGAACAGTTGTTCTGTGGACATTTGACTGGATGCTGACAGTGTGATGCAGAAACACATATAGGAAATTTCTTAAATTGAACATGCTTTGAGTAGCTGTTACATCATAGTTATATGATGAGCCTGCTCTGAGCCACACTGATATCCTCACCTTCAGAACAAAACACATTACAGGTGAATTTTATACTGTGCCTCTCAGAAAGAGATCACTACAACTGCTATGGTAGGGGCAGTTCCCAGTCACGTGTAGAAATGTTACCTTGGGTCATTGTTTCCCTGATAATTCAGGCAATGTCACATGAGAACAAGAGTGCTTTTATAGGCAGGAACGTCCACTGATATAGTGTAGAATAAAAGAGATTTTTTCAAATTATTTTTGTAAAAATACCCAACATAATTGGAGAAAAATGATCCAAATTTTTTTTCAGATCAGGAGGTTAAGGAAAATTGCACATATGTCAGAAATTGCAAGACATCTGAAGTCAAAACACAGGCAGCTAACTAGATGTTAGAAGAGATGGAAAGACACTCCAGTTAAAAAAACTCTGACTGGGAAATTATGGCTCTTTCGAATCAAAATGAGGAGTGCATTGGGCACTATAAGATCAAGAAAATTTGTTCCTACTTCAACGTGTAAACATATCTGAGGCTTGCAGAACTTCTTCATTCCTCAGTATCCTCCAGAATTACAGCTTCTCAAGGGGATCTTTATGTGAAGACAGAATTTAAGCCTCTTTGCTATTCATGCTGTTTGCACCACTCCCTTTTTCCATTCTTATGACACATCTTTCCATAGTTTCTATCATTGTATTAAAAGGGTTGTTGCTGCCCATTCAGTAAAGTAAATACCAAGATTAATAAAATTTCTGCTTTTGACCAGCATGTGAGGAGTATTGCCCCAGTGTTCATACAGAGAAGACTGAGAAAGTGGAAGCATTTTTCAGCATGAATCCTTCACTGATTGAACCTGTGAAAAAGCTTAACCAAAATAACTTTGTTAAAATACAAGAATTTCATTTATACTACTTCCCAGGAAGAAAAATATGAAAAATCAGTTTGTTTACACAATAAATTAAACTAGTAATAAACAGAAATACTTGCCAGCTATCTACGCCCTAAGACAACACTTCTTTATATATTTCAGTGGATCACAAGAGATAAGTTCTCACACAACTAATGCTCTGATGACACATTAATGGGAATGTTGAAAATATCTACAAAGAGCTCACAGATAAAAAAAAGGTATCTTTAAAGATATATAGAAACACAAAAGCTGCAAACATAAGCTTTGCTTGGAATATTAAGACAGTTTTTCATACTTAATATAAGGTTGTAAATATTTCCTAATGTCTCTATCAAGTGAAATAAATTTGATAAATGTGTAAATGGATAAAATTTGAGATCAGTGTACTGTTCTATTAACATTAGAGGAAAGGTCACCAGCATGCACCAGGTAAACTGTGAGAGAGATCACAAAAATATGGCAGTGCAATATGAACATTTATAGAAAATTATAACTATAGTTAATATAACCTCAGAATGCAATGGTCTATATTATGGGGCTATAGTTGGGTTATATGTGTAGCAGCACTGTTGGAGGATAATTTTGTCAGGAATTTTGAATTTTTTGTGTATAAATATAGATGTTTACCCTCTGCAATGCCTGGTATTAGAGGAGTAAATTGTAGCATTAAAGGAATAAATTGTAGCATTGTGTACTTAATAGTGATCTGTACAATGTAAAATAATATTGGAAATCATTTCCCCTTTAGACAACACCGAAAATGTATAAAGATTCTACAAAATGGGAAAAACATCAGGTGTTATACCAAGTATCATCATAGAACAGTTCTCCTGAAATGATTTTACAACACATATTTTAGGCATACCAGGTAACAAGGAGGTCATCTTTGTTCAGAGTAGACTGGAAAATCTAGAATGTTTACAGAATGCGGAAAAAGACTGGCCACATGGGAGGAGTATAAGAATCTTGTCATTGTACGCAGGGGTGCAGCAAGGAAGGCTAATGTCCCCTTAAGGTGTCCTTCTCCGGAGAGAGAAGGACCTGCCTAAATGTGCTCCTATGAGACTTTCTCTAGGTGAACTTGGATTAGCAGGCAGATTGGACTAGATGATCTCTAGAGGTCCATTCTAATCCCAGACATTCTATGTTTCTGTGATCTCAACAGTTAAATGAAAACATCATTCACATGCAAGAAAACCACAAAGGAATGTGATTGTGCTATTAGTGTAGAGATAAACTCAATAAAATGTCAGGTTTTTTCTTTCCATAATATGTTTTAAAATTCCTTACTTAGTTCTATAAAATTTTAATAGTAATAATATATCATCATCATCGTCATTGTTGTCGTCATCATCATCATCATGTTAAATAAATTTAACATCTCATTTCTTTCTAATTTTTAGTTTGAAATATTTCAATTTCTTTTCAGGAGTCATGTGCACTCTGAAAACACTTTTTAATGGAATTTTCTCCTTACTAGCAATGAGACTGTATTCATTATATTTAGAATAGTCTGCCTTTTAAAAACTGTGTTGAAAAACATTAATTCTAGAAATCCAAACCAGATAATTTTCTTTCATATCTTCTCATAAATTGTTTGATAAATATGTGATGTAGACTAATGTGAAAATTACACAGACTTTCCTGGGAATAAATTCAGATTTTTATAGACTTACTGGTGAAGGACAGAGAGTAAAACCAGAAGAATTCCAAATATTCTACAGAAGTATAAAAAGAATGTATTTTCTTGGTGAAAAATGTTAGATTCCTGTAGAAGTTCTGGTATATATATTGGCATAATTTTCCAAGCAAAACAACTATGTTAGTCCATTCAAGCCTTCTGACACTTATTTTCCTCCATCATTTCAGTCCTATTCTTTATTAAAATATAACATGGATTTAAAATGAAAGCAGCAGGATAAGAAAGCAGAACATATTTTTAAAAGAAGTATATAAATTTAAGACCACTTCAGTTCAGGAAAGGAATGCCTTCCAGTGGAAAAGATGCATCCTATCTCACTAAAACCTGTAAAAATCTGATCCAGGCACTAATACTCTTCTTGGTTACAACTGCCTTTGTTTGATGAATTAGACCAGTTGGGCTAAATATAAACAGAATCATAGAATCACAGAATGGTTTGGGTTATAAGGAACCTTAAAGATCACCCAGTTCCAACCTCCCCTGCTATGGGCAGGGACACCTACCACTAGACCAGGCTGCCCAAGGCCCCATCCTGGCTCTGAACACTTCCAGGATACTGGAAGGCCACTATAAAGTCTCCCTGGAGTCTTCTTTTCTGCAGGCTGAACAACCCTAACTGTCTCAGCCTGTCCTCATATGGGAGGTGCTTCAGCCCTCTGATCAGCTTTGTGGCCCTCCTCTGGACCCGTTTAAATAGTGCCATATCCTTTTTATATTGAGGATTCCAGAACTGGAAATAACAATCCAGATGGGTTCTCAGAAGAGTAGAGAGGCAGAATCACCTCCCTCAATCTGCTGGCCATACTTCTACTGATGCAGCCCAGGATACGGTTGGCCTTCTGGGTTGCGAGAGCATCTTGCTGCCTCATGTTTAGCTTCTCATCAATCAGCACCCTCAGGTCCTTCTCTGCAGGGCTGCTCTCAATCACAGTTTCCCATCCTTTATTGAAACTGCAGATTGCCCCAATCCAGGTGTAGGACTTTGCATTTGGCCTTGTTGAACCTCGTGAGGTTCACACAGGTCCACTTCTTCAGCTTGTCTAGGTTTGTCTGGATGACATACCGTCCTTCTGATATGATAATTGCAACACTCAGCTGGGTGACATCTGTATCTAGATAGAAAAGATTTACCCACACAGGTTCAATTGTGCGATTGAGATTTGTTGTAACAGAGATCATGAGGAGACACAAATACCACAGCACTGGTGTTAGTTTCTTGGTTAGCTACACTAAAGTGCACCATATGGGCACTGTATTTTAAGAGAGGGATGAATAAATCTAAGGCCAAAAAAATTAATTTATGAGGAAGAGTTGAGCAAATTACGTGTCATATTAGAGATGAAGGGCTTTGTGTTGCTTTTAAGATAAGAGGGCAGTAACTTTTCAGACAGAGATAATATTTTCTTCTGAGTCTACTATAGGTAAAACCATTTTAGTTTTGTTTTTGTAGGGATCCATGTAATTATATTATATCATTATAGGCCTAATTACCGATGTAGATATTCTCCGTTGCATTTTTTCCCAAAGCTATCCTGGGGTCTTTCACGTGCAACCAGTGGGTATAAAGACATCATAACTGTCTTCCAGAGGGTAAAACAGTTGGAATTCAGCCAATATATATCTCATAAATCACAAATAAATTCATTTTAGAAGCTTGAATTAAATTAAAATATCACTATAAATTGCCTTTATCTTTGAGAAAAGAGTATGAGAAGTAAAACTTAAGAAAAAAAGAGCAAACACAAGTGATGAGATTTTCCTTTCCACCCTTTCAACATCAATGAATATTTTATTTAATTCTGGAAGGCATAAGGGAAGTTTCTTTTTTTATTCTTAGGATGAGAATTTTCAATGAGATTTTATATATTTATTCTAGAAGTAACATTTGTTACAACTGCTTTCTTTTCTAGCAAAATTTGTTAATGGCTATAAAGCCAGGTCCTCATTGCATTGTAAAGTGAAGATGGCTATTCAGGGACTATTCTGTTTAGCTGCTTTACTGCTGAGATAATTGTCTGAAAGGGTCATATCTTTGGTGGCATAATTATCTTTGCTCATGCTATTTCCAATGAAATTAAAAGAAGGCATGGGAGAGCTCTAGATGAAGAGTTGTTTAGATTTTTAGTTGTTTAGAACATGCACAACTCTAGGAGACACAGTGGACTCTAGGCCCTGGCATTTTAGTTCTCTTAATTATTATATCATGATTTTAAAGATTCAGTAAACAAAGATAACTGCAGTGAGAGCATCCTTCTTCCCTTTCCTTCCCTTCCCCCAACCTGTACGCAGATCCCCCCAGGAAATTATTTAAAGCATATACTTTTAATTGTGATGCTTATTTCCTTGAAACAACTGTTTGTTCTTGTACTAAACTCAACAAAGTCTCATAATTCACTAATTTTGAAATTGATTGGACTTTCTAGAGCAATTTAAAAGCCCCATATCTATTCTTGGTTTGCTGAAAGGATACAAGTTCACAGGGTTTTCAGTGCTTCTTTTCTTAAAGCCCATGGGAGAGCTCTTTAATTGGTGAGTGTACCCAAAATATAAAATAATACAAAAAGGAGAGATTCCCTTGTAAGGAACTTCTCCTCTACAGCTGGTATGCTTAATTCTTTTATCTGGACTAAGCCTGTAAGCCACTGAGCACCTCTAATTCCCTACTGAAGTCTGAGGGTGCTGCTAGAAGTTCACCATCAATTTATTTCAAAAGGAATGTCCAGTATTAAACTATATCCCTGAGCACTTAATCTACCCATCTTTTAAATACCTCCAGGGATAGTGACTCAATCACCCTCCAGGGCAGCCTGTTCCAGTGCACCATAACCATTTCAAAGAAGAAATTTTTCCTAATGTCTAATCTGAACGACCCCTGGTGCAACTTGAGGCCATTTCCTTTTACCCTATCACCTGCCACTTGGGAGAATAGGTCACAGAGACAATGGCAAGCAGGAAATCCTTGATGAGTGGAAGAAGGAAAATATTACACCCATGTTAAAAAAAAAAAAAAAAAAGCCAAGGACAATCCAGGCAACTAAAGGTTGGAGATTGGTCAGTCTTGGACATCATGGATTGAGTCCTGTTGGAAGCCATTTCTTGGGACACAAAAGGGAAATGAGTGATTGGGTACAGTTAGCACAGATTTACCAAAAGAAAATCATGCCTGACTGACCTGACCATCTTCCATGACAGAATCACTGCATTTGTAGACAAGGAGAAAACAGGGAATGTTCTTTTACCTTGACGTTGCAGCAAGTCTAGGTGGAGTGGCTGTGGGAATTGCATTGTTTAGTGTGGAAAAGACGAGGTTCAGAGATGTTATTGCTCTCTACAACTACCTGAAAGGAGGTTGTACCAAAGTGTTAATAGGTGTCTTCTCCCAAGTAACAAGTGATAGGGTGAGAGGAAATTGCCTCAAGTTACGCTGGGGAAGGTTTATATGGGGTGTTAGGAAAAATTAGGAAAGAATGAAAGAATTGTCAGACAGTGGAACAGGCTACCCAAGGAAGTAGGCAGTAATACATTGGTATGGGTTAGGGGCTGACCTGATGGAAAGCACCTCTGCAAAGAAGAACCTGGGACTTCTGATAGATGGCAAGTTGATGATGAGTCAACAATGTGCCCTCATGACCAAGAAAGCCAGTGATATCTTGGAGTGTATTAAGAAAAGTGGGGCTAGCATGTCAAGAGGGGTTATCCTCTGCCCTAGTGAGGCTGTATCTAGAATACTGTGTCCAGTTCTCAGCTTCCTGGTTCAAGAAAGACAAGGAACTACTGAAGAGAATCCAACAAAGCGACCCAAAGATGATCAGGGCACCAGAGACTCTCTCTTATGAGCAAAGGCTGAGACCTAAGTCTGTTTAACCTGGAGAAGAGATGATCGAGAGGGGATCTTAGCAATGCTTCTAAATATCTAAAAGGCATAAGTGTCAAGGGCATGAGGACAAATGCTTTTCAGAGGTGTCCAGTGACAGGACAAGGGGCAATGGGCACAAAATGGAACATAAGAAGTTCTATCTGAACATGGGAAAAAACTTATATACTTTGAGGGTGACAGAGCACTGGAACAGGTTGCCTAGAGGGGTTGTAGAATTTCTTTCTCTGGAGTTATTAAAAACCTGCTTAGATGTGCTCCTGTGCAGCCTGCTCTAGGTTAACCTGCTTTAGTGGAGGAGTTGAACTAGATGATCTCCCAAGGTCCCTTCCTACCCCAACCATTCTGTGATTCTGTGGCGCAGTCGTCATTCCTGGAGGTACATAGAAGATGTGTATATGTGGTTCTTTGGGACATGGTTTAGTGGTGGACTAGGCAGTGTTAGGTTAATGGTTGTACTCAATGATCTTTGACGTCCTTTCTAACCTAAATGATTCTATGATTCTATGACTCTGTGACCTTAGATTTTGACACTGTCTCCTAGAATATTCTTCTGTGCAAGATAAGATATTCCAGTCTGTATGCATGGGAAAACTAGATGGATAAAAAACTCATTGGGTGATTGGTCTGAGGAGCTACAGGCTGAACCAGTAACAAGTGGAGTACGGAAGGATTTTACTTAGGGATCTGTCCTGTTTAACAACTATATCATTCAGTTGAAGGAGGTACTAGAGTGAGTATTAGACTACACACAATATCAGACTGGGGGGACTAGTTGACACACTCAAGTGCAGAGCTGCCTTCCATGGGGACCTACATAGGCTGTAGGAATGGGCAGATAAAAACATTGTGAAATTCAACAAGGATGAGTGTAATGTCCTCAGCCTGGGTAGGATGAGTCCTCTGCAG
The DNA here is from genome assembly GCA_013389865.1 of Piaya cayana. NCBI lineage: Eukaryota > Metazoa > Chordata > Aves > Cuculiformes > Coccyzidae > Piaya > Piaya cayana. Next base: position 148,265 of record WAAB01006337.1, on the reverse strand, counting down.
AAATGTGGGCTAGCACTTAGCTGGGGGGAGTAGCTTTGCAGAAAAGACCATGAGGTGTCAGGAGGCAGGGACCCGAGCATAAGCAAGCAATGTGCCTTGGCAGCAAAGAGGGCCAACAACAGGCTGGAGTGTATGACCAGAAGAATAACCAGGAGGTGAAGAGGAATGACTGTGTCCCTTTATGCAGTCCTCTGTAGACTGTATCTACAGCATCACATTCTGTTTTGCCCTCCCAGGCACAGGAAAGATATGAACAAACTGGAGTGGTTTTAGTAGAGGGCCACCAAAATGGTCAGGAACCAGAGCACTTGCATTGTGAGGATCTGAGGAACCAGGGCTGATTGAGCCTTGGGCAGAGATGATTACAAGAGGACCTAACTGCAGCTCTGGGAAGGTAAGCAAGATGATGGAGCTGGGCTTTTCAAAGCAGGGCATAGTGGAAGGATAAGAAGGTGGGAAGAAACTTAAATAAAAGGTTCAAACTGTTCAAGAAAATAATCCTTTTCCCCACAGGGACAGTCTGTCCACTGGACCAGCCTGACCAAAATTGTTTTGCTGACTTGGTGGTTTTCAAGATTCTGCTGGATAAAGCACTGAACAACTTAGTTTGATCTCACAGTTGACCCTGCTCTGGGCAGAGTATTGAACTACAAACCTTCTGTGATCCCTTCCAGCCTGAATATTCCTATTGTACTAAAACTCCTTCTGGTTTTAGAGAACAGCAATAGAGTTCACCAGCTGTTATGTAGAATCTAATCTATATTTATAATTCTGGGATACGTGGAACAAAAGGGGTTTAATAGCCTTAGCTAAATATTAGAATCCTAAGTCATGTTATTCTTCTGAGTTTTGGTTTAAAATTGTCCTCAGAACAGCTTTTGTCTCGAGAGTGAAAAGAATAAAGAGAGCACTAATGACCTTTATGTTTTGAAAGAAGTGAGTAAAAAGTTATTAAACTGCAGTCAGGTAAAGCTCTTTGCACAGCCAGACAGGGAAATATTTGCAGAGACCACAAGGTGGGTTTTGGGCAGGAAATGGTTTGGATTCATAAAAATGGAAAAGTATTTAACTAAATATTTACTTTGTATGCAGCTTGATGTGGTCAAGTGAAAACAGAGGGTTTGTATATGACATTTGTAGATATCTCCAGGTAATACTAAATATAGCCAAGAGTTGCATTTGGGGAAAGAGGCCTTTATACTGACACACCATTACTTTTTGAATTTACTTCTGACTCCCACAATGTACCTAATACAAGTGTTTTACATTACTAGAATATAGGTATGAGACTCAGCTATGCAACACAGTAATTTATAAAGCCATACAGTTCACTTAAAAATAGTATTAAACCTGGCAGTTAATGAGAATTTCTGAAGTCACCAGAAATATGTTAACCCTTGAACTCGAGGAATCCACTAAAGCAAGTAAGAAATATTTTTGCTTCTGTGCAGTAATTCTTGAAAACTACTAGTAGAAAACTACTCCGCGTTTTCTTGTGATTCTATGATTCTGTAATATCAGGTTATCCAGATACTGAATGGTACGTTTCCTTTCCTCTGATAGTGTCAGTTTCTGGGGGAAATTAATTTGCATTCAGTTGATAATGATGATATTTATAAGAAATACATTACCTCATAACTTCAAAATCTGTAATGCATTTATCCATAAAATCACCCTATATTGAGAAAATTATAGCCATATCCTCCCCCTATCAGTAGAAAACTGAGTCTGCAGGACTTGAATTCTCGTTCTTGAATGGCATATAGGTGTAATTTTTAAAGTGGTTTTGTGGAACTAAAATTAGTACTAAAGTTAGTACTCCAACCACTCTGACCATTCAAAACCTGGAATGAATTAAAAGTCTTCCCAAGGCTGACAAGCTGAATATTGATGACTAGGCAACAGCTCAGGACAGCCTCACAGGGGTGAATTCAAAAGATAAAAAAACCTTTATCACAGACTTCCCTTTTACCAGTCAACAGCTGGAATTTCTAAGTGGCTGAGGAAGCACTCTGTCTGTGGGGCCTGAACCTGCTTGTTATAGATCTCCATCAGCTTTAGACCTTCTCCCAAGCTAAGCCATTAACATATGTACCTCTCCTGCAACCTGCTCAGTGTTAGACAAGGGATGCTCCATATCTTAGCTGCCCATGCAAAGGGATGTAGAGCCATGTGCTCTAGTGCCGCCTGAGACACACACATGGGCTGTTGGCTCCAGTGCAGGAGTCACATGCTGCTTCAGAACTGGGTCCTCCTCAAAGCAGGAAGTAATTGTGATGCTCAGAAGTGAAATTTTAAGCATAAACCCCTTCTCTGGACGAGTTTGTTTTTTCCTACTGACCTTCAGATGGATCTAGTTGTTATACACAGGACTAAACTGTAAGATTCAGTTCAAACCAACCAATTTATCTGACCACACGTATATGTCAAAAAGCCATCTGGAGCTACAATCAGCTGCCCATGTATACACCTACCTAGCACCATTTGAAAAGTGCTGTGGCATCCTATACAACCCCTAAGGGTTGGCAAATAAACACTGCAGGACCTAGGTGCGATATATTCTTGCTGGGTCAGCAGATGGAGGCCAAGATTTATATTTCATAAGGCCTATCACAGCACAGGGAGCTGGCATTTTGGCAGCTAAACAAAGGCTGCTGTCTGGAAAAGAAGCATCGGCAACCAGCACTCACCTAGACTCATGCCTCCGGATGCCAAATTTTGGTTTCACTTTAACATCAATCTAGATCCAGCCCATATTCTTGGATGGCTGAAGTGACATGAGGGGCTGGATTTAGTTGCTTAAAGAAAAGATTTGGTGTCATTTATCCACTATGAATTGCCTTGCATAGCTTTTATCAGCCACTAATGATTCAATTCAAACGCCTGGACATCACAAATTACACAAACACCTCTATGTTTATTGAATCCCACCCAAAAGATCCAAGATCTTGATCTAGTAAGTATGTAATGTTTTCAAAAGCAACGGGGAAGAATCAGAATATTTGATGTATATGTTGCTAAAGGCTGAGAGGAATGAGGGTGGAGAAGGGAGAAAGAGGAGAAAGGAAGAGACTACAACCTCAAATATTTTTGGGTAGAGTTTGGGTAAGCATTCAGGATTTTCAATGTTTATTTGCAAGAAATATCCAAAGCTTCCGAGATATACCTTGAAATTCCTGTTGTTGGCAATCCTTATTTTCTTTTTTGAACTTCAAAATGTTAGCTACTAGATAGATCTAATAGTGTCAACAGAGTACAGTCATTACAGATAAAGTTACAAGTAATAAAGGTCTGATGCTCAGCAAGACCACCTGTGCACGATGTTTTAGAAAAGACAGTAATTTTTTAACCTTTACACTGGGATTATTGATAGTCACATAACAATATTGATAAGAATCAAACGAAAGAGGAATGAAGACAATCCTTTTTAACAGAATAATATTTAGCAATTTAGACTTTGAGATGGATCTGTTTTACTCCTCTTCCTGAGATTACTTTGTGGATGTGCAGTATCTGCAGTAGTTGATTAACTGACAGTAAATCTAATTATGCAATACTTACAATGTCTAATTTACCTTTACTTTCAGCTAACTGGCCAATTAGCTTGATATGACAAATAACCAGTCTACAGTGCTGAGCACACAAATAGGATTTGGCAAAGAGAGCACAAAAGTACTAAGGAAATGGTGGCATACAGATTTGTTCATAACACTTCTTCTGAAGAAACGTTGTAGTGACACCTGCTATGAATCCTTCACTACTAAATAACAAATCAAGTTCTCAATACCCTAAAACCTACTAAGCTCCCTCTCCCCTCACTGTCCGTGTATTACTTAGGTGATGGAAAAACTGCCAACAGTCAAGTTTAATCAGGAACATATGCCAAACCTATGCAATTTTTTTTATCCATGTAACCATGTGAAGGAATGCAGAGGTCACCTACTATTTTTACACTACAATCCAAACATGCAGAATACCTGAAAGTAGCTCAATCTTCAGTGAGTACAAGGCAGAATTAGTTATCCAATTTATCTGATTGCATGTTAAACATACCTAGAATTCCTATTAAGCAGTGCTATTATACAAGTCATATTATGACCAATCACAAAGAGTTTAATTTTATGCATTTATGTATAAATCCAGGGCAACTGAATATTTTTCTTTCTGTGATGCAGATTTCCTCTCCCACACTCCTTGCAGAATGAGGAACTGGAACTGCAACCTTTGAGGTTCAGGCAATATTATTGCATGTTGCTGAAAACCTTCCTCTGTTTAAAGAAGTTTAATATGTGAATAGTTTACATCCCACTTTAGGGACTGCCCAGGTATTATACACATCAGTGTTATAACTATTATTTTATTTGATGATTTAAGAAATCAGACATTTTGCCACTGACTTTGTAGTCAGTTTTTGCACACATGCCTATTTTTCATGCTCTACCTCCTGGGTAATAACCTTGTAGAATTACACTTCGGTGAAATAAAGGAATTCTGTATTATTAAGAGAAATATCTGAAGAGATCCTGACATTAATGCTCTGGATACCTCAAGCAAGATTCTGGTGCTGTTTTAAACTGATGACTGATTTAATGAAATAAATTTAAAAACCCTTCTCCTCCTCTGAAAAGTATTCATTCAATCCAGACCAGAAACACCACCAAGCAGTGGAGGCAGCCTGTCTTCCCCTGACGGTCTATATTGCATGTCATCATTAGTGGCTGGATAGATAAACTGCTCTGTTTTGGCAGCTCCAGAGTCCTTACAGCCTGGCTGGCAAAAGGAAAATAGTCTGTCCTGTGTTATGTTAGAAGTGCGTAGTATTTTAGAAATAGTGTTTGGACAGATGAGCAGCAGAAGTATATAGCTACTGTTCTGTTTCAATCATATCAGTAATTTGAGGCAATTATACCATGAGCTGTGTATCATCAATTGTGTTATCTACTGCAGTAAAATTTGATTTAAAAACTGCACTCAGTTTCCTAGTCTTTGCTGCAGGTTTTCTGCCATTTGCTTTAACATTATTTTTCAAAATTAATACTTTTTTAAACTTAGGAAATATTTGAAAATGTCATTCTAATAACAAACCACTTGAACTTCAAAAGCCTGCATCCCTAATGGCTAGATTGAATCCTTTTTTTAAAGTGGAAGTCTTTGTAACCCTTTCAGCTGGGAATGGGCTGGATCATATGTTAGGGTTTATATGTTTAATTTTCTTGTTAATATGTTATTCTTTCAAAATATATATACACATTCAGTATTAACTCTTATGAAATCAACAGTAAGAAGTACTTTTCATAAAGTCATTTTATGTAGGATAAAGGGCAATGTTACTTGTCAATTTATTCTTGAAGAGCAACGGCTTTGGTCCAATGAAGGGCCTTTTCACTTGATGGAAGTGATTGCATGTTTTTAATTCCATAACATTCAAAGATGAAAAATACGACTCTGTCTGTTCCCAGAGTTTCTGATGAAAACTTGATTATTACTACCTCTTTTACTTGCACAGGTAATCAGTATATAAGTGTAGATATTCATTGTATCTAACCAAAATCCCCATCTTTTTCTTACAGATTATCACCACTACAGTCCTCTACAAACTGAAATATCAGGTTTTACATTCTATAGGACTGTTCTGCTAGGTGCTGACAGTCGGTGTACCAAGTGTTATTTACAAGTATATAGAATAGAAAGACACTCCTTAGTCTCGAAAACACAGATAAATTGATAATTTAGTCAACAAGATGGTTACTGATTCAGTGCACCTAATACTTGCCTACTGAGGATTTGTAGATACTTAAAATAGGGTGTGCTATATGGTATATTTTCTTGTTGTTTTATACATAAATTTAAAAAAATGGTAGTGAACAAAAAAAATGAAATGAGATTAAGAAAAAGCGATTATAAAAAGTCAATAAAATGGAGGATAATCATGTTACCATGTAATTAAATCAAATACTGCATCTACTACCTTTATCCAGCATAGAAGCAATACTCACTGGATGCAACTATGTTAATTTTCTTTGGAGCAGTAGTGCAGTTCTGAAGGAAATCTTCCAAACATCCTTACTTAGTGGACATGAATTCAGTTTAAAGACCAGCTTTGGTGCACACAAACAGAATTCCTTTTATGAAATCTGTATTTGAAGAGTCATTCCATCTGCTTACCAAAGTGAAAGTATATGGGAAGATTTAATCCAGCTTCATCCCCATCCCTAATGGAAATACAAAAGCCTAAATCACTTCCCATGCATCTCTTGCACATTTGGTCTAAGGAACTTTTCTAAGTCTACTATGAAGGAACACTCCTCCTCAAATTTTGCTGATGGTAGATAGTAATTATAACTGATTTGCTTCTGCTGTGCCAAATTTATTATTATTGTAGGCCTAAGAAATATTTTTTATTCTACATTGAGCTACTTTCTGAGTAGTGAGAGGTCTAGAATTTGATATTTCTTCTACAAGAAATAAGGAACTGAAAACAACTGCAGGAAAATGCATTTAAAGAATGGAAAACACGCTTCACTTTAGGATGAAAAAATGGGTGAAAAGCTGAAATGTGTTTATATTCTACCCAAACTCTTCTACTTATCTCTGTTTCCTGTACAATATTGTTAAGAGTGCAATTTTGAAACAATGCATGGAGTCACCAATGATGAGATGAGCGAGGTGTAAAATTCTCTATTACCAGACTAAATTCCTCTTGAGGTTATAGGCAGGCATTTCATATTCCCTGTCTCCAGCATAGCTGCAACGTTTTTTTAGCTACAATAACAAGAAAAACCTTGCTATGAATCTACTAACAGAAAAGCATTCAGCATTCTCCATCCATTTGTCAGCAGTGTAATGCAACTGAAGTACAGTCACCATCTAAAGAGACAACAAAAATTGGCTAAAGGCTCCAAGGTTTATAAAATTGCACTGTGTCATTGGTATATCATCACTGTAAGAAATACTGGACAAAATGATCTCACAATTATTACAGCCATATTTTTAGTGAACGCATAAATGCTCCAGTTTGAAATGTACTATCACAGCTTTGACTCATAGCTATTATTATTGCTTTCCTTTCCTAATCTATGAGACACTCAAGAGAAATTTTGCTGTTCTATGCCTTATTTTAAACTACGAAGTAAGGTTTTCCTGTACTAAAAGATGTACCAGTTTAACTTATATTACTTGAAAAAAACGACTTAGATATGCACGCACAAAGCCTATATGGATACGTGTATTTAAATTTCAAATAAGTTTACATCAATTAATTTTAAACAAAGAACAGAGCTAATGGACCTTCACATCTGTCATGTTGTGACTAGATTAAGAACATCCCTAAAAATACTATCTTTTTTGAAATCATGTCATAATGTCAAAGCTTTATTTGGATTGACTCAACTCCAAATAGGGATGAGGATGGGAAGCTATGTTTTAATAGCTTTTCTCTGTCTCTGGTACATTTTCCTGCTTCTTGCAGACCTAACATTAGCTACATACACTGAAGAACTGTCAGATTTTATATAGCAGTGTCAAATGGAAACTGCCATTGTGATTTCTTGCTGTTGCCAGAGACCAAACCATACCCAGCATGCACAGAGTGTAAAGAAAGAGATGTGCCATGCTTTCAGGTCCACAAAGTAATTTGCCATACCCTTTCACGTGGTTATGTTCTTGTTATGTGGCCCTGATCCCATATTCTCAGAACTAAGGACTCAGATCAGCCTTTCTCAAGGCAGTTGCCTTAAATTTGTCCTGCTCTACTATTTTCCCTTTCCCTACACCAAATGCAAAAGGTGGTCTCCCGATCAGAAGCCTGATGCCTTTCTATGAGTTCATCTGTGAGTACTGGGCTTTACTACAAAGGGAGCATTCAGAGCCTGTTTATTCCAAAGGAGAGACATGCACATTTTCTCCCTCCAGAAGTTTTTTGGAAAAATTGAGTTGGTTTTTTTTTCTGCCTTACAGAGATATTGCTTTTAAGAAGAGAATGATCCAGATTATTTTACATATTTATCCAGAAATTCAGAATTTGACAAAACCACCTTTGAGTTGAAAACTCAAGTTACTTGTTGTCTAATTTGCTTAAGCCTATTGGCTACAGTTAAATAAGTTTTTTCCACTACTTCTTCATCCAATACCATTTCCAGAGCTACATGCTAATCTAATTGACAACAGTATAATGACTACAATAATCATCATGTTTCACTCACCACTTTTCAACTATTCCATTTTTATCTTGTGGTTCCCTTTCCTTTTTCCCCTTGGGTTTATCTACTTTTTTGACATGGGAATGTCTGTGGTTTTCAATTTTTCTTGAAGAGGCAATCTTCAGTATTCATCAAAGTACAACAATATGTCATATCTTTCAATCCACCAGCATCGTTCCTTGTTCTAGCTGCTGAAAATAAACTCTTTAACAATCAGGTTCTTACTGGCTCACAATGTATAATCAGTCACTTCAGCAATAGGACGATCTTTTCACCAAGCATAAAGTAGCTCAGCATAGGCATCTTTTAGTGCATATACTCTAAGATGCCATAGAAAATAGTCAGATGTGTATTTAACTTGAGTTGTTAGCTAACTAAAATTTACCATGTAAGTTCAAAATGCATTTGACATAACTTTTAAGTGAGCTCAGCACTTTAAAGAAACTGGGTACGTGTTAGATATTTTTTGTTATTTAATATTTCCATTAAGTAACATCAAGAAATTAAAAATAAGGTAAGCATTAAAAGAAGCAATCACAAGGTCTAGACTGTGCCTACTATAGGTTAGTTATCTCTGATTTTCATTCACTTCAAGAAGTGTGCTGAAGAAAGATGATGTTATCTGAGCTTTTTGAGACTGTAATCAACAGGTTCAATTAACATGATAAACTGCAATTGTAAAGAATAAATTTGTATTTAAACTCAAATAAATATTTCTTTTTCTGTTTTATATAGGCTTGGAACACAATTTAGTTTTTATTCCCTTCCATATTTCCATTAATTTTTGAAGTAAGATCTCCTAAGTCTCGTGTAGTAGGATTATATATTTAGCCCAGCTTTCTTTTTTTCATGTAAAACAGAAGACTGCAAGGAAAATGTAAGATCACTACAATTTTTCAGACAAAGATGTCAGTTATATGCATTGCCTCTATCTTCCTTACTATCTGGTATTGAAAATTAGTCTGTATCATAGCAAGTTTCATTTCAGATAATAAGGGAAGTTAATAATTAGCTGGTGCTCCTGGATTCACTGAATCCAACCTTTGTTAAGCAGCAGCTTCCTGTATTTTAATAGATTTGAAATTATTCAGGAAATTGCTTGAAAATGACAGAGTCACAGAACATTATTTTAATGTCAAATATCTTGAATGATTCTGTTGGAGTCATCCAGAATGTAGAGGTCAATGCTGCACTGCAGCATGGATGCTGTCATGCCTCAAGAACTGAAGACAGTCAAGTCCAGACTGAAATAACTTAAAACTCACAAAGACAAGATGGATCATACTTAAATCATCTGGTGGAAAATATTTCTCTATTTCATATGCAGACAGGTTTTTCTGTTTGAGTATTCATGTCCTACCACAAAGTAAAAATAAAGAAAAATGATGATTAGAGTTCAATATAAATTATCAAGTGATCCCAATAATGTCAAAAGTCCCTGGCACAATTCCTTTTCCCACAGACAATACAAGTCTAAATCCAGCTTACATTTGAAATTTACAGATTCATAGTAGCTGAGGAGCCAGTCTGTCATACCAATATTATTTTTAATTCTACTAAATTAATTAACCACTAATTAACTCGACAAAAATAGGAAGTGTAACAATCTAATTTGCCAGTATCACAGAATCACAGATTCACCAGGTTGGAAAAGACCCACAGCATCATTGAGTCCAATCATTCCTATCAAACATCAAACCATGCCTCTCAGCACCTCGTCCACCCGTCTTTTAAACACCTCCAGGGAAGGTTAATCAACCATCAACCTGGGCAGCCTCTGACACTGCCCAATGACCCTTTCCATGAAAAATGTTTTTCTGATGTCTTGCCTGAATCTCCCCTGGAGGAGCTTGAGGCCATTCCCTCTTGTCCTGTCCCCTGTCACTTGGGAGAAGAGCCCAGCACCCTCCTCTCCNTCCCAGGTCCCTCTCCTCCAGGCAGCTTTCTAGCCAGACTTCTACTACTCTGTAGCACTTTATAGTGTTGTTGTGCCCCAAGTGCAGGACCCAGCATTTGACCTTGTTTGACAACATGCCATTGGACTCTGCCCAAGGGCCCAGCCTGTTCAGATCCCTTTTCAGAGCCTCCCTGCCCTCCAGCATATCGACATTTCACTCAGTGGAATTTGTTTATTTAAAATATTTGTTTATTTCATCTTCTGAAAAGCCACTGTAACTGCTTAGCAATGAAAATAACATGAATAAGAACTCGGACAGTAAATTCATAGATACACAGAACAGTTCAAGTATCACTCATATTTCAAATCACTTTTCCTGAAGTGGAATAGAAACCACACACCTGTATGGCATAAGGTTAAGATTGTTGAGTCATATTTGACAATGTAAAAATTACTGTACTTTTATTCACACATACCTATTTAAATGTCTTTCAACATTTTTTACTTTACATCAGTGGTATAGGAGAAAGCTTCTTTTATATAGCATATTTTTTCTGAGATAACTTGCCATAGAATTCAAGATGTGTGCATAGTTCAACCTACATCTTTTAAATGTAATAGCCATATTGCTGATATCTTGGAAGTTTTTATCACCTCAGCTGATCACTTTCAACTGTACAGTTGCAACTGGATGATCATTACAGAGACATTGCCATTGGCAAGAAACATAACATGCAGAATCCCAGACACTTGCGTGATACGTAGTAATTTACTTGTGGAATTGGGCAGTCTTCCTAAATCTCAGAGACAGATCCTAAATCCTGGCAATGTGGCAATGCAGAGGAAATTATTTAGGTTTTTTTACCCAGATTCATTGCTTTGATCATGAGTGGAAGAGTTAATTTAGTGTCTTTTGGTAGTCTTAAGTTTGCCTTCAGAACAGGAAGTTAGAATGCAGTTGCCCCTTCTATGAAGCATTAAGCTACTATTTAGTTTGTCTGGGATTCTGCCTGGTTTTGGAGACTAATTTTCAATGGTTTGTAATTAAATAAAATTGGTTTTTTGCAATGTATTATAACTATGTGATACCATGGTACATTTACATATCATTGTTTTACATATTATTTAAAACTTACTCTGGTAATCAATATGAATTCTGCATTTTCTTTTGCTCTCATCCCCATTGTTTTTCATATCTAAAAACAAGCAGCATGTATACATTTCAAAACAGCTGCTGAACTTACAAAGACCAGGGCTACTACAATCGTAGCATCTTTTCATTCTGAGCAGATACTGTACACAGAGTGGAAGAAAAGCATTTTAAGTTGCTGGAACATGTGCAAAAGTTCTATTATACCCAACATCTGTACCAGCAGAAAAAAAAAAGCGCCTAGATTTGCATTTGGTGGAATCTGGTATAATTGAAGAGACTTCATCTATCTTGAACAATTTCTTTGTATGATGAGTTTGAACATTCAGTTTACTTGATTTCTTAAGTAACAGTTTTAAACGATATACATACATAATTTTTTTTATCAACTGCTGTTCACAGACCTAGACAATCCCAACAAGACTGAAGCAACATGCCTAAAAGCTAAATGGGTCCTGGACAGGGAGAACTGTGCCACTGACTCATCATAGGATCCCTCAGGATCCCTCTTTGTGTTTACCCAGGTAGAAGATTGAGCAGAACAAGAAAAGGAGAAGGACCTCAATTAAATTCTGCATGTAAACTTTGAATTTAAAATATCTCTGCCTATGCTATAATTTGTTTCCTCTCCTCTAAACAGAACAGAATACAATCTATTTAATTTTTTTTTTCTCTTGTGAATGGACTTTATAGTAAGTTTGTCATGACACGTTCTTCCCACCCCCTCCCGTAGAACCACCTTTTTTTCAGCCAGTGGGATTTGGAGGAAAATTGTCTATTCATGGAAATCACAGAACAAAATACTGCTGCTTCAGTTTCCTTGGAGCTGTAATGTTTCTTTAAGTCACTGAAGCATTCACTGGGCAGAATTTACATGACAAACACAATCAAAGAATCACAGAACTACCTGAGTTAGAAGAGACCCACAGGGATAATCCAGTCCAACTCCTACCCCTGCATAGGACAACCCCCAAAATTTATACCACGTGTCTGAGTGCATTGTCCAAATGTTTCTTGAATTGAATATTGTCAGGTTTCGTGCCATGACTTCCTCCCTGGGGAGCCTGGTCCTGTACTCCACCATTCTCTGAGTGAAGAACCTCTTCCTACTATCTAACCTAAACCTCTGCTGGCACATCTTCCTGCCATTCCTTCAGGTCCTGTCATTGGTCATCAGAGAGACTGGCTCCTCCTCCTGCCCTTGTGAGGAAGCAGTAAACTACTATGAGGACACCTCTCAGTCTCCTCTTCTTCGGTGACTTTGGCTGCTGGAAGTGTCGAGGCCACGTTGGATGGGACCTTGAGCACCCTTGTCTAGTGGGAGGTGTCCCTGCCGATCCATGGGGGTGGGAACTGTATCATCTTTAAGGTCCCTTCCAACTCAAATCATTCCATGATTCTATGATAAATCAATTGAAGTGTAGAGATAATGTATTTAAGAAAATTTCTTTTATCTATATTTACCTTTTCATCGCTATAACAACTTGACCTGTAGTATAATAGATGAATTAGTATATAAATTCTGCTACTGCTTATAACCCTGAAAATCAAGCTCTTCTTTCCCCAGTGACTGTATTGATATAGTAAACTAAAAGAAACGTTAGCATTGACAAAGAATACTAAACATTAAAATTCATCCATATATTAATAAATTTTAATGACAAATTACATTACAAAAGCTTTTCTTTATTACAGAAAGAACAGCTGGACCTGTGTGCAATATGACTTTCTTGCATGAGAATGAAAGTAGGAGAATTTTCTGGTTCCGTTTCTAGTTCACTTTCTATTCCATCCTCTAACATTGTCTGAAAACTTCACAGAAAGGAGAAAACAAAACCAACCACAGTGCCTCCTAAACTTGCATTTTATTTTTCCTCCATTGTAAAAGATTTTGAGTTTGGGGGATTTGAATGAGCATCAAATTGAGACAAGTTCAGAGGCAGTCATGCAGCAGGCTTTGTGGGAGCAAATTGCATCACAGAGCGTGTACACAGAGCTCTTCTGTCTGCTGCAGGAGAGGGTCTCACGCTATCCCCAAATCAGGATCCAAGCTGTCATTAGCATGTTACAGATGGGTTAGTCAGTGTTTATACTTTATTTTAGGAATTACTCAAGGGAGTTCACTAACCTCATCTTTTAGAGTGCTTTACTGCAGACAATACCAAGGAGTCTGCATGAGCTGGAGTGTGGTGAGTCTTCCTCAAGAGGTCACAAGAAGAAAACACTTCTTGCCTTTTTCCTCCCAGAAATTTAGAGAGCAAAATCCAAGACTTTTTCCCTTAGACTAACCAAGGGGAGATGGAGAGCTTTTCCACATGGCTACCCAAGCTGAGTCTTTTTTCCAGTAAGTGCAGCTACAGAGGGGATGGACCCTTTTTTTTATTCTTTTATACTGAGTTTTCATGATAGAATCCTATCTCCAAAGAATGTGATAAGAAAATGTACAGATATAAGACCAATTAAGAAGAAAAATGCATGTGTGATATTATTATTCTCAAGTCAGCAACTTTTCATGCAGAAAATATTATCAGTTTTGAAGAAAAAGATTGAGGGGAGAGGATCACAAATGGATTATAAATGGTTCCAAGAACAAAAGGTACTGGGTGGCTGGCTGGATTTATTTTTAAAGCTTACTGTGAATCAGGCAAGATCTAAAAATAAGAAAGATCTAGCTGAATGTAAAATACATACTTTGTTCATGAGATGAATCTCAAAATGGAATACAATAAAATTATCAGCTAGTAATGAAATAAAGAGAAGAAATACAGATCTGTGCCTGCTGTTCAGAATGTGAGAAATTGAATCATGACTGGGTTAAGTGAAGCAAATGGATCAAATTCCTCCAGAGGACATTGCGTATAAACAGTTAAAAGCATAGCAGATGGAGTGTTCTACTCCATGTTTTCCTAGATGAAAGTAACACAGCATATATTTACTGTGATGCTGTAACACTAAGTGCAATTTGTGAACTAGCTCAGTTTTTCTTATTTTGGATGCAGGTAGCATACATTTTTTACTTTAAACTGACAGATTAAGAAACAGAAGCCTCATTAAAAATTAAAGGTCCTAAGGGCTTCAAAATTCATGTGTGCAGTCCCATTAACAGCATTGAGAGTTTACCTTTGATACTAAAGGACTGAGTTTAGACTATATCTATGATAAGAACACATTACTACCAACATGTTTTCACATTACAAAAAATCATCCTATAGGAACCAAGGTTCACCTGGGCTTTTCCAGGTGTTGAGCTGCAGTGTTTTCTTTCATGAAAAACCTGGTGATGTATTAAGCATCCAAAAGTGTGGCCATTGCTACCTGAGAAAATTAAGGACTGGGATTTAGCTACTCCTTCTCTGAAGGATCATATGAGAAAGAATCAAAATTGCAGTTATGTGGGGGGTTTTTTACATCATTTTTTTTCTCTCAAAAGCATGCATAAAGTGAGACATGTAACATCAGTCCCCTTGGCACAGATGACACTGCCGGTCATTGCAGGAGAGGAGGTCTGTGAAACCATCTCTTGGTCTTTCTCTCCTTCCAGCACTGTAACACAACAAAAAGCTTATGGCAATGAAATAACCAATAAACCAAATAACATTCAATTTCAGAGGCTCAAAGTCAGTTTCTGTTAAGTAAAAATGTTGTTTGTTATATCACTGTTTGACTGCAGTGCAAAAAGCAAAAGTATTAGAACAGCATCAGGCTTCATATTAATCCTGTATCTTGGTCTTTCCTGGACAGTTACTCTAAGCTTTGTCCACACAGTTAACTGTTTCCTTGTCTTTGTGACTTTGGCTGCAAACTGCTGCAGCCTTTCACTTTCTCCCAGTATCTATTACCATGTTTAAAACCCACCCATTCTCCCTTCTGCCTACCTCAGCATCTGGAGGGTTTTCAGATTTGCTTTGATCCTAAATTTAGGGATGCTGCTGCCGCAGGCCACTAGCTTCCTTGAACAAAGGCTATTCTGCTTCTTGTCCCTGTGGTTCTCCATTCTGTTTCTGGTTCCCATTGCTCTCCAGCGCCATTTGAGGATGAACACTACCTCCCCTTTGTTCTCTAAAGGACCTCGTGTTTGCAGTGGATGCGTTTACTCCTAGTTTTCCACTAACAGTTTCTTCTGATCTAGCTCTGTGCATTCAGGTAGGATAATAGCGAGACTGAAGTCTGCATATTTATAGGAAATAAAACAGCTATATTCCTTATTCTGCTGAATATATAATACAGCAAATAGCTAATAAATGCCTAATGACTTCTTGAGTTTTCAGCCTTTGGCATGGCTTACTCAGACTGAATGGGGATTCATTTTGAAAAGAGGGTTCATTTAGTTTGTATGGATCTCTGTTTTTCTGAAGTGTTCATGTTCTTTAGAAAGCACATTTTCTATATTACTCACTAAGTAAATAAAACAATGACTCTTGATCCCACACTGTTCTTCAAATTTAAAAAGGAAATGAAATCACACCTCCTCAGAAACAAATAGAAGGTTGGTAAATTCCTATTGTGCCTTTCTCATAAGCTGCATCTGCAACTTCTCTCACAACTGATTTACCATAACACTGTGATAAAATGATATGAACTTTAAAGCAAAGACCAGACCTTAAGGTACTAGCATGATTTTCTCTCTTCAATGTTGAATCCTGGATACTGAGAGAGCATGTAGAAAAGTTACATGTATAGGTAGATATATAATGATGCTTTTGTCTACCATACTGTGAAATAAGATATTAAAGCATAAGGGTTTGGGGGTTATAGAGTTTCTAATTAGAATCATAGAATAACCAGGTTGGAAGACACCCGCCGGACCATCGAATCCAACCGTTCCTATCAAACACTAAACCATGCTTCTCAGCACCTCGTCCACCCGTGCCTTAAACACCCCCAGGGAAGGCGAATCAACCACCTCCCTGGGCAGCCTGTTCCAATTCCCAGTGACCCTTTCTGTCANTTGCTCTTCTCTGGAAGAAGAGAAACATCCTTCTTGTGGTGAGGGGCCCACAACTGAACACAGGATTCAAGGTGTGGTCTCACCAGTGCTGAGTACAGGAGCAGAATAACCTCCCTGGACCTGCTGGTCACACTGTTTCTGATACAAGCCAAGATGCCATTGGCCTTCTTGGCCACCTGGGCACACTGCTGGCTCATGTTCAGTTGGCTGTCAATCAACATCCCCAGATCTTTCTCCTCCAGGCAGCTTTCTAGCCAGACTTCTCCTACTCTGTAGCACTTTATAGGGTTGTTGTGCCCCAAGTGCAGGACCCAGCATTTGACCTCGTTGAAACTCATCCCAGTCCAGCCTGTTCAGCCTGTTAGATTGCATAGAAATATATGCAACAAATCTTTTAAAAAACCCCAAAAACAGTAGGTAAACAGCTGAACAAAACTTGCATCCTGGACATGATAAGGATTATAATTAGTTAACCATAAGTCAAGATTTTTGACACTCTCTAAGCTGCCCTAACAAGGTACCTTGCAATGTTCAATCACCCAAATATGGTCTGGAATTCTATCCTAGAGAAGTGCTGATCTGCAGAACATTTCCATAGTTGTATTTCTTGCCTAAATCTCAGAAGCTGTGACTTCCCATATACTCCTGTGTATCCTCCCTTCTCCCTATAACCTCTCCTTCCCAATATGGCAAGCCTCAGTTGGTAAGACGAGGAGGAAGGTAGTAAGAAAGGGAAAATCTGACATAAAGTTTTTCAGGAAGAGCTTATGAGATTCAGAACCATTTGTGCAAGGAAGTGCTATATTTTAGATAGACAGATTAGTGCTTGCTTTTGTGATGCTTTGATGACTGACATCTTCTGTCCCAAATTGCACATCTGCCCTCTCCATCTCTTAGAAATTAAAAAAAAGGCAAAAAGAAAAGGCAACTTGTTTGGGGAGATCTTCTTAAAAGGAAAGAAATACATTTTAAAGCTTTGTTCTCTTTTACTTTGGAAAAAACTAATATCTCCAAAACTGATCCCTAGATCTGAAGGTACTTGGTTGCTTATTACTTTATACTACCCATTATATTAGTTAATTTGCCATCTATGATGTGAATAGAGGATATGAACACAGAAGAGATGCTGAAAAGTAATTGCTTGCAAACACATTGTCTGCATTGAAAAGCACCTATATCACAGCTGCTTCCCTCACTCTCCTTTTGTGCACTTTCACAATGAGCTGACTAAAGGACATGAGGTAAATGTAAGATATAAACTGCAACTAATTTTAGTGAAACACAAGGACTACAATTGAATATGAAATACCAGTTAATAAGGGAGACAGGCTGCTGGTGAAGCTCTAGCTCTATCTTCTACCTCACCTAAGTGACTCAACAGTTAAGAATACGAGGTACAAGTTGACCTCTTATAGTAAATCCCTTTAACAACAGCAGGATTTATGTCTACAAATAAAGCCCAAGTTTCCTAGCTTTTCTAAAGTACATTTTACTACCCATCCCATTTTACATAAAAAGAACTAAGTTATTTGAATTAAGATCTCAAATACACCTACTGAAACTGTTAACATCCGGTTTGCAGCAGCCACTGGTAGGTACTGTCCCTATTTTCTACTGTCTGCAGTCAGATGAAAATGGTCTATTATGAGACAGAATAGCTTAAGGACCAAGACCAAGGGCTAACAAGATTCATAGAAGTTGTGATTTTATTTCTCATGAAGCTCTGGGTCAGTGTTTCCCAAATACACTTTGCTCAGGTGGCTCACTTAAAGAGAGGGGACAAACTGAGCTCTGTGCTTAGCTGCTTGAATAGGCAGGGGGTCAGGCGACTCCTAGCTCCTCTCCTCGCAGATTTTGTTCTGCATTGTTTTCAGGGTAGCTTTGGTTGCAGTAGGCTCAGTGCTGCTGCACAATGAAGTAGTTTGCAGGATCAAGCTTACTCTTTCTTCCCAATATCTTGATTCTTCTGGAACCCTTTAGACGTGTTACTGCTTCCATTTATCAGTATTTGCAGTTCAACATGTTGCTTCTTTCAAACAAGTAATGATGCTTTATCTCCATAATAAACTGACGTAGTATAAGTGACTGTAAGTAATGGATTAGATGGTTTTACATGCTATCTTTGAATCTGAAACTCAGCTCAAGGCATGGAGATCAAAACGCACCCAGTGTGGCAATGTTTGTTCGTATATAAAAATACATATATATGTGTGCGTACTGTTTTATAAATGACTTTTAATAAATGACTTTGCAAATGAAAGAATGAATTAGTCTCCACATCCTTGTTCCTATTTCAAATACTACAAAATTGAACAATTTTGTGATTTTCTTTTCCTTTCTGTACCATATGTGGATTTTTCTCAGCCAAATAGAAACTGTTTCTTAACACTGTTTCTCCGGCTCAGGGAAGCAAAATGCACCAAGGAGAAAGGGGAACTAGCACTCCTTTGCACTCACCCTGTTCTATAGTTGGACCTGTGAATCCCAAAGCAGCAGAAATCAGCTTATCCAGCCCAAGACTTTGTGAGTCTATGGGTAGGACTGACACTGCCCACTCTGGACTTCAGTATATATCCTCTGATCCTTGACTAGGATGGTCCTTCTTCCACAGAGAAGAGGTACAAAATAAAATAAAAGTTTTTTAATTCTCTGTTTTAAAGATGAAGGAGCAATACTGTGTGCAGTTCTGGGCCCCTCAGCACAAGAAGGATGTTGACGCTCTGGAGAGCGTCCAGAGAAGAGCAACGAAACTGGTGAAGGGGCTCGAGAACAGGTCTTACGAGGAGCGGCTGAGAGAGCTGGGGTTGTTTAGCCTGGAGAAGAGGAGGCTGAGGGGAGACCTCATTGCTCTCTACAAATACCTGAAGGGAGGTTGTAGAGAGGAGGGAGCTGGCCTCTTCTCCCAGGTGTCAGGGGACAGGACAAGGGGGAATGGCCTCAAGCTCCGCCAGGGGAGGTTTAGGTTAGAGATTAGGAGGAAGTTTTTTACGGAAAGGGTCATTAGGCACTGGAATATGCTGCCCAGGGAGGTGGTTGATTCGCCTTCCCTGGAGGTGTTTAAGTTACGGGTGGACGAGGTCCTGAGGGACATGGTTTAGTGTTTTGTGGGAGTGGTTGGACTCGATGATCCAGTGGGTCTCTTCCAACCCGGTGATTCTGTGATTCTGTGATTCTGTGATTCTGTAATTGTTGAGAGAGCAGTCAGAGGTGTGGCCTGGGCAGGGGATGAGTGGGACAGGAAGGTAGGCTTGGCTGTGCTGTGACATTTCTTTTTTCTCATAGAAAACGCTCTCACATTTGTTACAGACTTTTAGGTAGATCCCTTCAGCTAATACGTTTTTATTTATACAGCTCCTTAATAATTATTGTACAAATGAAAATTCTCTATGTCATTTTTTCCAGACCTAAGCATGTGTTTTCTTGCAAGAGTAGACCCTGAGTACGGGATTCCCCCAGATGAAGATGCATGTAGATATGACTTTGAACACTTTTGGGAATCAGAGGTAACAAGCTTGTGGATAAGTTTATTTTTAAAATTACATAAACAAATACTTATAACTAATTAAATGCCTGGGAACTGTGACTACAGCAGTGCTTAATATTTTGTTGCTGTTTTGAGGCTATCTAAACAGAAAAAGAGGTTGTTTCCAAAACGTTGGTGAACTTCTAGCATTTGATTTTCATGTGATAGTTATTTATGGTTTTTGAGGAAGATATAAAAAGATACAAAAACATAAAAAAGATATCAAAATATATAAACATTTACCTCAACTGTAAAAGCATGCTTTCTGGTTCGACTTATCTCTAGACAAAATGATATCTTTATGGTGAATTCTTCATGAATACTACAGAGTATTTTTTCATTAATTTCTCCTTGCCTGTTCTCCCTATTCTCCCTGCTGTCTTACTGGCTCACCACAGTTCAGATTTAGTAAAAAAATAAGTTTCCACAGCTAAAAGTGACAAAGATGTAAAACTCTATCATACATCTTAAACTCTTTTAATTATTTTTTTATCTTATATTACATTTGTAACATGCAGTAGTTATACAGTATTATTACTGGAGTAGTTTTCATCTTCATTGTCTTATAGAGGATGCCAGGTAAGTATGCCATACCAGCTGACACATAGGAAGAATTATAAGAACCAGCTTGGATTAAAGACCAGGTTTGGAAAGCGATGATCTTTGCAAGCGTTTCCTTTTCTTTTGATGCTGACATTGGTAAGTAGAACAAGTATTGGTCAAAATATCCTTGCCAACTGATCTTTCTACTGATCTTAACACGAACACATAATCTTTCTGCCACATGTCATCAGCATAAAAGGCCATAGTTAATTAGTGAAAGCTTCATTCCTAAAGACTGAGGAACATTGCCAGCTTCCTTGCACGCTTTCAATAAGAACGTCTTGTCACCTGCCAGTACTGAGATGCTGTAATAAAATTTTAGAGGGCCGGGTGGACAAAACCTGTATAGAAATAAACATCCTAACAATATATTGGTGTAAAAGAAATTTAAATCTGTCATCAACTCCAGCTTCTTACACTGAAGCAGCATCATATCTCCACAGAGATTAGAGCTAATACGAAGCTTCGCGGCAGAAGTCACTAATTCAGATTATACCACCAGTAAGTATCCACACACACCTTACTGTCTATGGAAGGATTTCCACTAAGTCCTTAGAAGACACATCCTGGAATTCTGTGTAGAAGGACCTTTTCTATCTTGCCAGAGACTCACTCATTTAACCCATGGTTATTTTAGATTTCCAGTTGAATTTATCCAGCCTTACCACCATCCTGTCTTCAGTAAGTGGCTATTGGAGGAACTACCTGATGACACAGGGTCCTGCTTGAAACAGGGTAAAGCATTATGACATACAGGATATTCAGAAATGTGGTCGTTATGCTTTTTTTGCTCAAAAATAAGGACACTCTGAACCTATTCAATGACTTTCAGAGCATGAAGAGACTTCTGTGCAGGAGATCAATCCTAAATGCAAGTAAACAGAGTTTGAAAAATTGCAATTAAGTTTATTCCTTGTGCACACAATAAATTTAACTTACCTGCTTTCTTCTTCTGTCACCATCTCGCTACTTTCCAACCCAATCCTCAAGTTTCACTTGATCATTCATTTCTTTGCAGACTGTTTCCAAGAATGCAGTAATTATTTTGCAAGATGAATGGAAATGGTAGAACACTGGACTTCATGAAACGGGCTGTCAGCAAGGTATTGCTCTAAAACACTAGAGGCAAAAATATCAAGGAAACATTTATACTTGCATAGTAGATATTATTTAGAAATTAAACTGTTAAAATTAGCAACTGAAGGAGAGAATAAAAATCAATAGGACCCAATTTATTTTTTTGGTCAGGGGTTTGAGCATCTTTTATCAAATTGCAAATTTGTATCATAAAACAGGGAAGTTTTCTTGAAAAGTCACAGCTTTCTAACTTCGCGTATTTCTAGGATTTAAATTATCATTTTTTTAAACAAAATTGCCTCCCCAAATATTTAAAAAAGAACGGGAAAGAAGAAGGGGGAAAAGAAGAATAACTTTGATTTTTAAAAAATGCCTGGGATACTAGTAGGTTCAAGAACATGTCCTAGGGGAAGAGTATTGAAGCAGTACAATATACCGCGGTGTGTTTGTGCAGCACATGTCCGCACTGCCTCCCAGTCAAGCACAGAGATATTGTAGACGTTGATGCTAACAGATAGGGGGCCTGTGTTTGTGTGAGGCAGCTCTTGCTTACAGCTGTTATACAGGCTCTTCGACTGCCCATCAGCTCTTACGTTGCACAGCACACTAATTCCAGGAACCAGTTCACTTCCCCTTGTGCAACTCTGCCATAATTACTGGAGAGGTAAAGTATAAATCTGTGACAGTTCACGTAAGGGTGGATGTGTAACCTGGGCTGAAAACCACATACAGAAATAAAGGAAAAACAGAACAAAAAATAAAACATCTTCTCTCTCGTAAGAAAAATCTAACTGTGCAGCTTTTAATCATCCATTTATGTTTCTATTGCAATACCTCTTTTAACTTGCTGCTCCAAATAAATATCTTAATGCTATATATAGAAAAATGGCATATAACCAATCCACAAAAAGTTCTTCTCTTTTCCAACTTCCCTGAAGTATTTTTCCTTACATATCTCTTACACCAAAGATATTCCATTTTCTAAATATCTGAGTTCACTGGCTGTAATTTAAATATCTCCAATCCTCATTAATTTGCAGTTAGGAAATGAGGCCAGATCTGTATTCCTACTAATGTAAAAAAAATGCCTTCAGGAAAATCAAAAGAATTTTAATGACATTTCTTTACGTAAATAAAACAGTCATGCAGTTCTTTTTTCCTGTTCTATTTTCATTGTGCTGGTTAAGGAGTGGGAATATACCCTTATAATCAAGCGTGATTTATATAATATGCTAATTCATAAGCGGTGGCTCATCGTGAGCAATATGAACTTTGAGAACTCTGCAGAATGTAATGAGGACAGGTTTTTCTTGTGGACTTCCAATGCACTCCACAAAGAACTCTGTTTCACAAGCACTTGCAGAGACGGTGTGCTGCCTCAGCTGTGTGAGACTGGCTTTCTTGCCTGTGTAGACAGGAATATAGAATCATAGAATCACCAGGTTGGAAAAGAACCACAGGGTCATCAAGTCCAACCATTCCTATCTGTCACTAAATCATGCCCCTCAGCACTTCGTCTACGCATCCTTTAAACAACTCCAGGGATGGTGACTCAACCACTTCCCTAGGCAGCCTGTTCCAATGTCCAATGACCCTTTCTGTGAAAATTTTTTTCTTGATATCCCATCTGAACCTCCCCTCATGCAGCTTGAGGCCATTCCCTCTTGTCCTGTCCCCTGTCACTTGGGAGAAGAGCCCAACTCCCTCCTCTCTATAACCTCCTTTCAGGTAGTT